>JAVJGJ010000002.1:33963597-33991639 GCA_035590215.1 Microhierax caerulescens | reverse complement strand
GGGGGGGGAATGGGGAAATAGAAAAAGCTCTTACTCCTGGCATTGCTCTGGCAGACCTCTGCTCAGTCGGGCTTTTGAAAGCAGAACTTTGTTATGGGAATTAAGAAGAGAATTAATGCGGAGGACAGTGTCGGAGCAGCAGCAGGGGATGAGCACGGCAGCTCTTGGCTGCGCTCCCCCATCTCACACGAGGCAACTGGGAAGAGCCCAAAGAGTCACGCTCCAGTTTATGAATGTTTCCAAGCAGCTGCCCAAAAGCTGCCCCAAACCTGCTCCCCTGCCACAGCTAATGAGCTCCTCTAACACCAAGGCTTGATGGACACCCTCTGGCACGTGGCACGTCACGCTCGGCACAAGCGCAGATGCTCCCTGCTCCTCCATCCCCTGTGCCACGCACGCCGAGGGACACCAGCCCCTCGACTTTGCGTCAGCAAAGGCTGGCACTGCACAGGCTTGGCTCCAGCAGGAAGGCAGAAGGTCAGGAGAAAGTTCTCCAACAGCATCTGACTCTGCTTTGCAAAGCCAGACTGTGCTGAGATACATCTCACAGAGGAAAGGACACACGGGCACACCAAGCCCAGGGAAGTTTAGCTCCTGGGACTGCTAATGCCAACTACATTAATTATATCATTTTATATAGATAACCTTAATTTATATAATAATAACAAAAAAAAAAAAAAGGCTAGTCACCTCGTTTAATGCATAATGTCTCCATGCTCTCCTCCTTGCTGCAGGGGAAGGGCATGGCACACCTCAACCCGACAGCAGAATGTTGGTGGTGTGCTGTCACAAGGTTCTTCAGGAACACGGAGGAGCAAAGCAAGTGACTTGCATTCGGAGTAAGAGCTGGAGAAGCCTACACTGGTCTATGGTGGCACGGGGGAAAACTGCCAGCCAAGTGCTTTTCAGAGAGCAGACAACAGCTTTGCTGCTGCTACTCCCCAGCTAACATCAGCCACGTTCTGGTCCCAGGTGAAGCACAAATCCCACATGCACAGCAAATACAAGCCCCACTGGAAACAGTGACAGGTACCGTGAAGCATCCCAAAAAGCAAAAGAAGTCCCAGCAAGCCATCGGCACTCAGCCAGGCAGGCAACTATTCCTTCTGCTCACATCCAGCATCAATGAAATTAGTCCTCTTAGTGTTTGGGAGCCCTTGCCATGGACAAACGCCCTCCTCAATCTGATCTAGCACCAACCACCAGGAGATGGGGAAGGGGAGAGTTTTAAGGAAATCCCACTGGAAAAAGAAACCAAGACACACAGGAAATGTTTCACCAAAACCCAGTTTCTACTCTATTGCTGTTGATGGCTCAACAATCCTCTCCATACGGAGTAGCACAGAGAAAACACAAGGCTTGGCACACAAGTAGAGATTTGTAGGCTTAATTTCTAGCCTGCTCCCTTTATCAGTCACCTCGGGCCACCTCAAGCAGCAGTGCTCTTGCACAGGACCCTGGGCTTTGGATGTGCTGGAGTTTAACCTTTATGGACACCAGCTCAGGCAATTTTAGGGAAACAGGGCTGGCTATTTTCTTATCCCTGCATTTAGGAAACTGAAACGAGTTCGTTTGTAGCTTTCAGTACTTTTAACCGAGTGATTAAACGGAGAGAGCAGCCAACTTCTGTCTTCCTTTAGATGAACCACTGAGATCATGCTGTTAAGCAAGCAGCGCTCTCACTTTGTTTTTAGCTGGAAAGACAGAGAGCGCAAAGGGATGCCCAGCCACGGAATGGAAAGACTGATAAATTGCCTAATGTTTCAGCAAGAAAATAAATGCAAGATGTGCAACAGAAATGCCTGCTGAGTAATAGATGTGGGGTCATGTGGGCATGTTTCCAAATTCCTTCTCTTTAGTATGCTCAACAACTCCTCCAGCAAGAAAGTCAATGCAATGAAGCACAGCACGCTTTTTCAACTAAGCCTGCAATTACCCCATCTTCTCGCCAATTAGAAGGTTGCTTCTAATCCTCTTCAAAGCATCCACAAAGTGTTTGCCTGGATGCAGACTCCAGAGCAGCGCGGCCAAGGCAGACAGCGTATCATCATGAAATATTAAGCCATGGGCATCACAAAAAAAGGCATCTATGTACCGAGACAAGAAACAAAACAACCTGCAGGAGGCCACTGGTGTCATGCAAACCACGTCAGTAACAAAGAACGACTGTTCACAGTGAAAGATCATGAGACAGACGATTAAAAAAGCCAAACAGAAGGAGGAAACACTCAATCCAAGTGACCCACAAATGGGCTGTGGCATGTTCTGTTACTCAGAGCAAGTTACAGAAACTGTCTGCAAGGCAAGAAGCGAACTGCTGAACAAGACCGCCCGCAGCTGTTAAACCCAGTGACTCATTCTGCTTCCCTGAGGATCCTCTCTGGTGGTCACTAGCAGGGGGATACTGGCCAGGCTGGAGCCATGGTCACTAGCAGGGGGACACTGGCCAGGCTGGACCTTGGCTGGAGCTGTGGTCACTAGCGGGAGGACACTGGCCAGGCTGGACCTTGGCTGGAGCCAGCGTGGCAGGTCTGCCACTCTCGAGCTACCATACCCTGGCGTTAATGACAGCAAAGCTGGGAGAAGGCTGGGCTGCAGCATTTCAGCCCTCTCCTCTGGCATTTGAAGAGACCATCTCTGCAATATGAGCAGACCACAGAGATCCTTGTAACAGTCCTTGCACCACCACCTGCGTGTCCTTGGGCAGAGGGTTCGGAGGGGAAACACTGTTCTCTCGGGTGCAGAGCCCCAGGAAGTGAGACACAGCGTGTCCCATCTTCTCTGCAGCGTGTTGCTCTGAACCAGAGGCTGCAAGAGTTCAAATGGGACACGAACAAGCACAGCAACCCTTCATCAATCCAAAGTCAGCACAGACTCCAGGACTGAGACCCCCAATGAGCTGCACAAAATTTATCCAGCATCCACAACCACCAGCCCTTTATAAAAGGCATCTGCTCTCATGATGAATATCCCACAAGCTTTACAGAGGAAGCCTGAGGGCAAAAGCCACCTCCATCTGCCTGGACATCCTTGCCACATCGACACTGCAATCTTAGACGCTGCAACAAGCAGATTGTGCTTCCAAAAGTCTTGCACCACCAGACCAGATGAGCTTCCAGGAAAATGTGCCAGGATCACCTCCCTGCACCATGGCTTTTTCATAACAAACACTTACCAAAACCATTAACTTATGGACGACACCAGAAGGCTGTAAAAACCAGTATAGACACAAGGAATAGGAAGACGGTGCTGTGCCACGGTGCTGAGCAGTGAGGGTTTCAAGCCGCTTTATTCTCGCGCTTGCCCTCTGGCAGCTGAAGGACCAGGGCACTGCTTCGGAGCTGTTCCTCTGCTTCAAGTGTCCAAGCTGAAACCTGGCACAAGCAAACCTGCCAGGGCAGCTTGGCGTGCGATCTGCCCCCAAAACGAAAACACCTCTCGTTAGCAGCGGAAACGGCTGGGGCAGGGAGGAAGCCGCTCAGCTCACTTTAGGGTTGCTCTCTCAGAAGACGCATGAACACAGACAGCAAAGTCCGGGAAACAGGTTAATGGCTCACGCAGAGCGCATCTCCATCTCGCCTGAACCAGAATGAGATGCAACGCCAGCGATATGGGGCAGGGAGATGGCCCATCCTTCTCCCCGTGGCGCCCGACCATCCAGAACAAATTAACAGCAATGATCATCAGGCAGAGGTCTCTTCTGAAGGTTTTCAGCCACTTCTGCCTCGAGAGGGGAAATCGTAAGGACCTAACGCAGATCATTCAACTCGTCCTCCACGCCAAGGCACCTTGTCAGCTTCCTGCCTTGCTGTCACAAGTCATGCTTGCACGTAAGAGGAAGCATTTGCTCACTGCTGCAGCTACTTTCGAACCAGGCTGACCAAAATCTTCCTGTTTCTCTGTGCTCCTCCTGTGCTTCCCGCTCCCGGCAGCTGCTTCAGGCGTCCGTGCGCCACCAGGTTACTCGCTTCTGAATACAAGGAGCCAAGGCTTTTAAGGTATTATTAAAATAATAGTTTACTACAATTTTACGAGGGTGTTCTCGCCAAGTTGCTGGTTTAAATAACAGACTGAGCTCTACGGACATTACAGACAGTAATAATGAGAGTGATGATCACAATTAAAAACCCTGCGCCAGCATCTCTCGCTCCACAGCGAGGTGAAGATGAGTGACGTGGCACCAGCCGCCTCCAGGGACCGTTCAGCAAAGGGGTGTGAAACTCTTTGCTATTGGAAAGGTGCACGCAGAAATGTCTTGTGCTTCAGGGCAGACAAATCCCTTCCCTGAGAAGGTTAAAACCAGGACATCCTCTCTGTGGGGTCTGCGCATTCATGGTCCCCCAGCTGTGAGAAAATGAGAGCTGACAGCAGTGCCGATACAAGCAGTCTGTCCTCTCTCCTGTTGGCTAGATTTACGTGCAGCCCACGGGCATATCATACCTGCTCTTTACGTTAGGCATCCAGCAAAAACATCCCTTACTCGGGCTGCTTCTCCCACCTCATACCAGCCAGGCTTCTGGCAACCAGGAGAGTAACCAAACAGCCCTCTTGCTCCCACATTGGCAGGGACGGATCCTTAACCCAGCATGACAAATGCTACCGTCATAAAAACACTAACCTAAGCATCTCTGCCTTGTGTCAGGATTTCAAATAAAGCAACCCACCTCAGTGCGAAGCTAAGCGCCCTTCCCGCCCACCAGGGCTCCTACCATACCTCCAGGGGAAGATGCTCATGCAGAGCAGCCAAGCCAGTCCCTCGGTGCCGCCGCACACCGGCACAGCACCCTGCTCTACCGTGCGAGCCGAAAACGAAGGAAGGCAGATGCTGCAGCCAGGTTCCCTTCTCCCTACCGCACCTTCTCACCCCATCGAAACCACGCTGGAGAACAGAACCCGAGCTGCCTGCAGAAGTGCATCTCAACTCATCTGAACAGAGCAAGACCCGAGACATGGCTTTCCCGCATCTTAGCTCAGCACCTTCCGCCACTCTGTCACCCAGCCTGCTTTTGCCCAGGACTGCACCCCAGGAACACCAGCATCACCATCACTGGTCTACGAAATGCCTGTCAGCTCCAAACGGCAGGTCCCTGGCCAAAGCAGCAAGCCTTTGGAGGTCTCCGATGGCTTGTTTTTTCCCCTCCCTTACCTATATCGGTTCATCTGAAGAGCAGATGTTTCCTTTGTTAGTTTTGGATTCTGTTTTGTCGGGAGGTTTGCTTGCTTTTGTTACTTGAGTCCTTTTCACAAAAAGCCCAGCTCTGGGCTGTGGTGTAACCCGTGCATTAAGCAGGCTGGCGGCTGCTCTTTTCGACCCACTAATAATGGCTGGGTTTTGTTTTTTTTTTTTCCTCTTCAATTCCAGGCTAGGCAAATAGCTCAGCCTCCAGGGAAAAGATAGGACGATTTCCTATCTCTCAAACCAAGCAGAGCGTTTCAGTGCAGAGCCTGCAAAACGTGCACCGAGCCGGTGCCCTCCGGCATCTGCTCCACAGAGGGAGCACGCAGGGGCCAAGCCTACCAAACGGAGCGGACCCACAGCTCCTGGCCTCTTCACTGCCCTGGGTGTACCACAAACCCATTAAGCATCCCTCTCCCTGCCGCTTTCAGAAATGGCAATTCTAGATTTGGAAGGAAAATAACGTGCAACTGAACTGAAGCCAAAGACTCGTCTTTGGTCAGGTCACGCATCCCACCAAAAAGGAGGCAACTGCCCAATCTGCAGGTTAATCCAGTTTATAAAGTACAGTAAACAGGACTGCTGTGACTTTTCAAGTTCAGTCCATTATCCAGGCCAATCCTTCACTAAATATATTAATAGTTAAGTATAATATGAAGAGTTATGTCTGCAAGTACAGTGTCACGCAGGTAAAAATCCCCACTGTATGCATTTGGCACGGTGCTCCCATCATATCAACACCTAAATCATATTTTCATCTTTGCAGCTGCAACTGTTAAAGCACTGGGCATCTTGCTCCTCTATTATTAACACCAAGTCTGTTTTCTCATGCCTCACCCTTGCAGCTTTTGCAATCTTCTAAGGGATAGCAGGGGGTTCTTTCCTCGCGGATAGCAACGTCAACACGATGAGGGAGCAAGGACAGCAGGACAGAGCTGCCCCGTGCCTCTGCAGCACGCCGGCTTGGAAGGACGGAGCCAAGTGACCCGTGCTAGTACAGGTCTAGGAGCCATTTTAGTTATACCAGCACACTACTAACATTACCTCAACAGCATAATGAACGCTTTATGGCAAGGTTATAATACTAGGCTGGCTGAAAGGTGTGCCAGCTGCAAGCCCCAACCGTGTTATTTTGTGTGACAAAGCGTGCCAAGCCTGATACTGTGCTCCAGCAACGGAAAAACCAGACTTTCGGGCAGATCCCCAGGACAACCACTCGAGCAGACGCAGCAACTGGTTTTTCCACAGACGCTGGGAGCTGGGTACGCTTGCAGGCTTTTCCATACCAGACGCACAAAGTCCCTCGAGTCAAAGCTTAATCCAAAGGGTTTCCATCAGGAAAGCAGGAGTCTCTTTCACAGCACACCTGCCAAACCGCTACGGCTAGAAAGCTCAAGCAAGCTGTGCAGTCCAGGGGTATTTTATTCCCACACACACACACACGATTAACATACCAATAAACTTGGCATCAGGCTACTTACAGAAACGTTCTTTCTCAATGTTAACGCTAAACATTTATCCACGAGAGCTTCTTAAGTGAGGTAGAGGACTGGCTAATTTAAACACAAGCCAGCCTACCTGGAGGGTCGTTAATGCACCAGGCAAAATGAGCCAGAGGAAGAAACCGCTGCAACACGGAGAGGACTGCTGCCCACCTTCTGGAGGCCTGAAGGGCATCCCCAGTGCTGGTGGCAGAAAGAAAAGGCGTTTTTTCCCTCAGAAATAATACTCAGCCAACTGTGTGAATTCAGGATTCAGGCAATTGTCAATTACAAGCCCTTCTGAAAATTACATATTTTTTTTCATTGACCTCTAACCAGGTTTTTTGAAGAGGAGTATAATCAGCTTCTTACCTTATACCTTTGGCATTTGTAGGTAAACATGGCTTACCTAAGGTATGCTGCAGTGACATGCTTAGGTCCTTCATTATGCTATTCCTTCATTTAACCCTACACAAAGCCTCTGAAGGCTGAACGCCGGTATTTTTGGCTGGTATCTGAAAACAGCCAAAGAAACAGCTGCTTAGAGCAACCTTAAGAGAAAGGAAGTTAAAGGAGGAAAGAAAGTGCATCTTTTCCTACGGAAATAAGTCGGGACCATGCTTGGACTATCACTCCAGGTCAATATAAACACCACATGATTTCAAAGGAAAATAATGAATATCCCTCCACACCTATCGGAAAGCTTCTCAGAGGGGCTGATGCAGCGAGATGACTTGAAAAGGGGTCAAGGGCTGAACGAGAAGGACACAACCTCCTCTGCTCAGAGACCAACCCATTACCAGCAGCAAGCATGCACACTACAGCTGCCCTGCCAGAAAACCTAACCAAGGAAAAGCACCTCCCCCAAAAACCCAGAAAGGTTTTAACTGCGATTAAAGATACTCCGGTTTGCAGTTTTAAACACATGAACTCAGAAGAGATGCTCTGAGAAATGTTCCTCTCATGTGGTTTCTCTAATGGCATCGTCATTGCAGTATAAAGAGGAGAAACTAATTCATTCAACATGCCCTCGCCCTCCGGTTCCTCAGTCCAAACATCTCTCTGTGGCCATTTAAGGAGGCAGATGACATGGAGGCTGTTTGGACTAGAAGACGTGCCACTGGTTTCTCACATGTGGATTTTATTGCAAAATTCTGGTGTTGCACTGGAAAAAAAGCGAATTCAAAAGATAAATGAGAACAGCAACTTGAGAAAAAAGTATTGATCTCTACATGTGTCCGTCCTGTTCTCCCCTCCACCCTTTTTTTTTTTTTTTCTTCTATCTTAAGGGGCACAATAGCTGAGGAGCATGTCGTTTATGTTAGAGTCCATCCAACCCAGCTGGTCAGCTGCAGCAGGATTGCACCGTTCAAACAGTTAACACTCAGGAAACTTATCTCCTGAGCATCAGACCACAAGCTGCAGCCACTGCAAGGTCATGGTACTTAGCTGGCAGCAGAGAAGATCGCGGTGACATGCTGTGGGTGGCTTGCATCCTGTCCCCAAGCACCCTACTCTTTGTGGTCCTCCCACTGCCACAGCAGCAGGGTCCCAGTACCCAACGGACAAGGAGCTCTCATCCCTCTCAACAAAAATCAATGTTGATTAGCAGAGAGGGAAAGAAGTCAAACACATCCTAGGAGACACCACTGCTATGCTCCAAACACCATCCACCCGGGCTGATACAACCCAACGCCTTTCACCAGTATTCGCTGCTCAAAGGGGAGGGGAAAACCCAAAAATGCAAATAAAAGCCACTTCACACTTACAAGATATTGGGTTCCAAAAAAATCCGAGTGCTGAAATTCATTATGGCAGCTCATTTTAAATTGAGGAAGCAAACCTAAGTCCTTGCACAGGCAGAAGTTCACGCTCTGAGCAAGCCACGGGAGGTCTGCAGATGCACACCACGCTGGCCACAGGGTCCAGCCTTGGAGTTCAACGGAGCTAAAGAGATAAACGTTGTTGGTGCAAAGCTACGTCAAGTCTGGTCATCACATATGCATACAGATCCTAATAACAACAACCTATTATTCGTGGAGGGAATTGGGGAGTTGGGAAATGGGCATTGGGCTGGAAGAGTAGAGCGTATTTAACATGTGGGATGCTCTCTAGAAACCAGAAGTAGCAGGGTTTGTTATGTTGTTAGAAAAATTTCGACAAAAGTCAACTCCATCAAGCTTATGAAGTCCTGCTTCAAGCTGAACTTAGCGCGATCCTAACTGAAACCTGGCCAAAACCCAAGCAAAAGGCCGGCAAGAATCATGCTTTCAGAAATACAAATGCGAGTGCTACAAAAGCAGTTTTCCTGCCTGGAGCTTTGAATACACCACCTCCTCTAACAGGAAAAAAATATTTTCTGCAAATTGACCCAAAGGACTCCAGAAGCATTCAGGAGACTGCTTTAGTCGAAGTCAAAAGGGGGCAGGGGGGGCCGGACAAAAAAGCCCATAAAATTGGACGACAATGTGAACAATGCTGAGCTATTCATTCAAAAATGAAAGCTGCTGCTGGGAGAGAAGGGGAAATGCACACCACAATAACTTTGGAAAACACTGCCCCAAACCCTCAGGAAAGAAAGAAAAAGAAAAACGTACTTTCAGAAATCGAGGACAGTACAAGTAACACAGAGGAATTCCAGCAGTTGCACGCTAGGAAATAACGACCAAAAAGAAAATTGCCACGGTCAAGCCGTTTATCCCAGCTCCCGTGAACCTGGCTTTTACCAGGTTTTTTTTACCAGGAGCGTCTTTAGCAGAAACCCAGCACAGGGGTTTTGGTGGCTCCCAGCACTCGCACCGAGCAGGGATGCAGCCCCCAGTGCCCCCAGCCCCCACTCAGCACTGCCACGAAGGACTGACTGTGGAGGGAAGGAGGCACCTCGGTGGCCATGTCAACCCCTCTCCATCCCCTCACATCTCAAAAACAAGCTATATTCCCCCCCTAACATTTGCATCCCAAGATGGGATGATGCACACGGGGAATAAATATGGGAGCTGTGGGCAGGTACAGCAGCACGCATCTCACCCTCCTGCCTGTCTGCTGCTTTGTCTTCTTCTTCCACAGATGCCTCCTTTAAAAAAATCCTTGCTGCAGGAGAGACACAGCAGGGGCATCATTCAAGCCACCACTGATCTCACAACGATGAACCTCAGCATATTTAAATGCAACCTGCTGAATCGCTGGGAGGGTGCGCTTCTCCTCCGCGTGGTCCTCAATTCACAGCACGTGTGTGTGTGTGTGTGTGGGGGCGGGGGGGGGGTATGGAAACTTGTGGGGGCTGATCATGGCAGCATCACTGCATGCCATGCAGGTATGGGTCCCCGTCCTCCTAAAGCAGCCTTCGGACAGTCCTATTTCCACTCAAAGGATGCACAGTAAGGTCCCAAAAGCAGCTATCCTATAAAAAACTGGTTTTAGAAAAACCATTTCAGGAATGAGTTAATACACCTGGAATTACCACCAGCTCCTTGCACCGGCATCTTTCCAGCTTACCAAAGCCTGCCACAGCAGTTTTGCAGGGTTAGAGAACATTAACAAGGGGACAGCAAGCTGTAACTCTAGAAACAAACCAGAAACCCTTGCCTTGAGGTTGCCATTTCCACCTTTTTCCTCAGCCTCGTCTTCCAGCACCTTGGCAGCCCAGTGCGGGACCCTCCGGCATCCCCTCAAGGGCACTGGGAGGGTGAAGTCCAAGCAGAGCTGCACACCAGCCAGCCGTGACTGAGCTCTGCTTCTCCTCTACTGGCTAAAAAGCCAGCAGCAATGCCAGACCAAAGATCCTGTACGGCCAGAAAACTGGAGTTCACGTGGACTGCGCCACCCACAGCATCCTGGATCCCAACACGGGATCCAAGCGAGAGGCTGCAACTTTGGTTTCATAAATCACCAGCACACTGAGCCCGTCTTCCAGCAATGCTATTGCTCTCCTTCCCTGGCCTTCAGTTACAGCGTCTCCAAGAGCTAAAAATACTTCTTGTTATTTAACAATCCAGCAATTCTTCTGAGAGCTAGGTAGGATCAAACCAAACCAAAACAAAACAAAACTTTATCAGATGAGAGCAGCAGGACTCCAAGGCAAAGCATTTGTCTCGAGAAGCAGCACCATTCAGACAGCCTCAACCAAGGAGCAAAACACAGCTAGAACAACTCTTCATAAAAGCTGTGTCTTTTACGCGAGGAAAACAAACAAGTGAACTACACAGAAACTCAGCCAAAACAAAAAAGCAACGCAATCCCGTGTGAGCTGACAAAATATTAGATAGCCCGTTGCATTTTAGCTTAGAGCGGAAAAAAAGACCAGAATAACCTTAGTGTTTAGTTCCCTTCTAAATCTGGGATATGGTTTTTTGGCAGCAAGCCTGGGTTTCACCTGAGGGTAATGCAAAAAGGAACATAAAAATCCCCAATGTGAACGACAACGGAGGAGCGGCCATCTGTGCGGGCGTTTCTCTTTCCAAACCAAACGCTGAGTGAAAAGGGTTTTCCAACGAGTCAGCCAAGGAAAAGGGAAACTTCATGGAGAACCACAGCGGGATCCGCCTGGATGGAGAGCATGCTTCATGGCAGTGGCGGGGCTAAACCCATTCCCCCTGCCCACCACCAGCAGCCCCTCCAGGTTCCTCCTGTCCCTCCTCCTCCCTTGGCAAACCGCAGCAAAAGCTGCTGGGAAGCACGCAACGCGTGGCAAGGAATTACGGAGCAGAGCAGGGCACACAGCCTCCAAGGGATAAGTCGCAGTTCAGGCAGCAAACGCTGACCCTCCGTGAGATGGCCGCACGTGAAAGCAAATTGAAAGACGCTTAAATCGGCGCTGCGGGGCTTAGCGGGCTGCTGGGCACCATCCGTGCAACGCCCCAGGAACGGAGCCGCGTGCCACGGCCGCCCCGCTGCGCCAAACGACGATTTCCAACGCGGTGATCTGACCCTTGCAAACGTCGGCCCCCCTGCCAGTAGACACCCCCACACACCCCTGCCCCCACACGCGCAGCCCCGGGGCTCAGCACCAGCCAGGCGCAGCGCTCAGCCTGCTCAGAACCCAGTCGGGCGAGGGCAGACGGGGACCTGCACGGGGCTGCTCAGCTGCCACCCAGCTCCTTCCTGGGCCGCAACGCTACAGCCACCGGAGACAGGGCATCGCGCTGGGCAAAAGCCCTTTGGGTGCACCCCCGGGCCAACCCAGGACAGTTATTTTCACGGTGTCTTCACCAGGAGATTGCAATATCTGCCCACATACCTTAAGCGTACTTCATCAGTATCGGCAAAAATCCACTGATAGCAAAAATATTTCCCTACCAGAGTACTCGAAGCTCGAGGTGGACAACTCCTCCTCCAAGCACTCACCCACTGGAGTGAAACCCTCCTTGCTTGCACCCCAGGGTCAGAAGGAAAGGCGACCCAGGGCTGCCCTGAGATTCCTGCTCATTTCGTAACAAGCCACTGTAAAAGGAAATTGAGCTGAATATTCACATGCTTAAGGCCATTTAAAGCAGAGACTGGCTCTCCTAACATAGCAGGGTTCCTCCAGCCTCTGAGGGCAAGAGGCAGAGAGGAAGAGAAATACCTTTTGGGGAGAAAGCACTACTAAGATAGGAGTTCCCCTGAAATAACTAGCAATAGAAGTGGGGAGGGAAGGAAAAACCCAAAGCAAAAAACAATCACCCACCAACTTTCCCTAAGGAAAAGATTCAAACTGATGAAACCTCTACATCCACAGTCAGCAGATGCGTGGCGAGCGTGGGGCTGACCACGGCAGCAGCACTGGGACACGTGCACCATGTTCTGCAGCTCACACGGACAGGGGATTTGCAATTAGGATCATCACAATGAGCAAGTCCCCAGGGAACCAGGGAAAACCGAGTAGCTAAAATAACCCCCAGTTTGCCAGCCGATACAGATGGGTTTTTTCAATAGGAAGATAATAACAGGTCTTAGGAAAACATGAGCCCCTCCCTGGAGATAAGAGTGTCGTTTCGGCACTTAATTTTTCCCAGTCTTGCCAGGAAACTCAGCAGGAAACGGCAGAGACTCCCCCAATGCACACATTCTTTAATCACGCTGGATTAGATTGATGCCCCCGGGAAGATTACTGCTCTAGACAGCTGATGGGTGCTCTTCCCTTGAGCCTCATGGTGCTCCTACCCCTGTGATTGAAACAGCACTTAGAAGTTTCATCCCCAATTCTTTCACAAAGACAAACCTGCAGGCAACGCATACCCACTCGGATCAAATGCAGAGTACACCTAAAATCCCAGTGCCACCTTCTTTCTTCTGGTTTCCAAATATTAAGAAGAAAACTGAAGCTTGAACCATTTCTTCTTGTTTTCTTAATGGAACCAAGACAAAGCTGCTGTGCAATTCTCTGTTACGGGCTGGGGGCAGCAGAGCAGGATAAAGCCAACCGCAGGAGTTAACCTGGAGCAGCAAACAAATTATTTACGTGCCCACACGCAGAGCCAAGCCCTATTTGCCAGAGGAGTAAGTATCAAAGGCTTTGAACACAGCCCTCCGCTGCCCGCTGTCATCCTCTGGTGTTCGCAGCATTAACAGCTGGCAGTGACAGAGATGCCTCTGTGAAAGGGGTGGTGGAAACGTCAGGGGGGACGCAAGAGGCAAGAGCAAGACGAAAAAATCTCCGCGCCTCGGAAGGGCAGCTGCCTGTGAGAAGCCAGTTCATGACCCAGAATGGTTAGGAGCAGTTGGTGAGAAAGCAATGAGGCTTATGAAGATCGTTTGTCCCAGGAGCAGCAGCCGTGGAGGAGACAGCAGCACTGCCCCAGGACATCCCACACGCCACCCTGCTCTGGCGGGGTATCTGACGAGGGGACGCACACACGGGGATGGCAGCGCCTGTATCACCAGCCAGTCTCCAGTGGCACCAAGCATGGGCACAGCAGGAGAGCACAAGGTGCTGCGTAGCCATGCTCTGCCCGGGGATGCTGCCCTTGAGGTGAGGGTCCTAACCTGCTGCTCAGCACCCCTACTCACTGCTCAGGGTCAGGCCACATCACCCACCAGCCCCCCAGCAGCAGCTCCCACCCACCCAGTGCTGTCAGCCTCTGGGGCAGCCGTCACAACGGGAAACAAGAGCAACCCAGATTGACTTACCCACTGCAGCAAATGCAACGCTGCTCTCCACTTGCATTACCCATCCTCGTGCTCTCACAACAGCCTCTCAAGCTAGTTTTTTTCAAGTCAGCATCTAGGTTTTTTCCTAGCTAATAAGACATTTCCTCTCCCTTCCCCCAGCCAGAGTATTTGGTGAAATCGCTTCTTCTGCAAATTGTGCTGCAAATGCTGAACTTTTGCCAGTTAGACAGGGAAAGCCTTGACTAAAAATAAATGTTTCAGAAAATAGATCCCTTCCCAGTATGATGAAGTAGTGTATAATGCATGCAAGCAGACCTGCCAGAACACAACCTCCAGATCTGCATGAGAATCTCATCAAGCTCAGTGACAGGCAGCTGCAACCACTGTGGCTTGTCCCATCTTAAAAAAAAAAAAGAATAAAAAAAAATAGGGGGTGGGGGGAATGAGAGAGGTAGGATTGAGGGTGCTGGGGTAAATCAAGTTTCCACCCGCTCTGCCAGGAGGAGAAAGTGCCACCACCGTGTGCCCGCATCCCCTGCGAACCGAGCCACTCGTAACCCGTGCGGGAGGAAGAGGATGACACATGCTCCCTGCACGGCCACTGCAGGAGGCAAAACCAAAGCACAGGAAACCTGCTGCAGCTGAGGCACGTAAAAGAATGACTTGGGCTTTTGCCACCTGAGTCACCAGGAGTCTGGGGCACTGACTCAGTGCTGGCTCCCTCCGGCTCAGACGCACCTGCCACGGCTTGCCAGCAAACGGAGGCACTCCTACCTTGGCTGTTCCCCTTCTCAGCGCGGTTCTCCCTTTGAAAAGAGGCCTTTGACGCTAGAAAAATAATTTAAGAAAAGGAAAGTATGACGAGAAGGCGAGCAGGGGAAGCACAGGCAGCGTTCTACCAACCAGCTCTGCTTTAAGCTCTGGAATGGAGAGCGTGTCTGCTTGCCCGGTGCGATAAATCCCGGGAAATAACAGGGGAATGAAGTGGAAACGGCTCCGCCCCGACTCCTACTCCTCCAGCGCGTCTGCCGCGCCACCCAGACAGTCCCGGTGAACCAGGTTTTCAAGAAAGATCACTTTCCATAAGGAATCCATTTCACTTTTTGAAGGATCAAGGAATCGTTGTGCGGTGAGTTACGGTTACATCCTCCTACAACCAAATGGGCCGTCCAGCATTCGGGCAGGCCAAACGCAAGGCAATGCCGGTTTGGGATGAGATCCATCAGGGATGGACATTTTCAGGAAGAGCATCTTCTGCTCTCTAAGCTCTCAGGACAAGCTGATGGCTCGAGCTCAGGTGCCAGGCCAATCCCTCCTTACCCATCAACGCTCCTGCCACAGCATCCACCCATCCGCCTCTCAGACCCCCCTGAGCGACCACAACTAGCCAAATATCACACTCCCATCCCGGTGTGTGGTTGCACACACACCTCTGGACAGCTGGGAACATAATTCCAGCTCTTCACAAAGTAGCCTTCAACCCACCCCTATACTTTCCTCTCAAAGCACCGCAGGAATTGCAATCGAGGTGTGAGAGGAGCCGCTGGCAGCAGAGCGAAGGGCACCACTGAAAGCATGTTTGGCATCTGGGTGACAACCGACTCAAGTAATCCACTTACAGCGCCAAACAGCCGCAGACAGCGCAGATGAGACCTTCTAAGTTGAGCACTGATGCCTTAAAGCAATAACAAAGCAAATTAACTCGTGCAAAAGGACGCACCAGGCAGCGCAGCAGAGGCACTACCCCTCTGCTGCTGACAGCAATCAGCGGCACGGCACAGCAGGAATGATCCCGGGAGGAATAAGCTGCTACAGGCTGGTCTTGCCATACATTGAGAAAACAACAGCAGATTTGTTCACGGTTGGATACCAACATGAAAACAGCTTCCCCCCACCCCCCAGCTCAGGATGGGGAGCCACCAAAGGCCAGCAAAGCAGGGGAGCGTGCAGCCACCAGCTCAAACGGGATTCCCCAGCTGGTGCCACGGGAAGGAGAAGGTTGTACCGGCGTTAGCAAGGAGCGTGGCCCCCCAGGAGCTGCTCCGCAGCGACGCTGTGTTCTCCAGTGCTTTCCTCAAGAGGGCTGGCAGAGAGGCTCCATGCACACCTTACCTTCTGCCTGGGTGTTTTCACATCTGGATAGAAAAAAAACTACTCGCTGCAGAGCAGCCTCTCCCACAGTAGCTGCCAGTCCACACTGGTAAGGCAAACGGTGCACACATTCCGCTCTTGGACACGCACAGACCCTCTCCCCCTCGCCAGGAGCGCAGCCAACGTACCTGATCAGAGCATCGGCTTCTCCCGAGGCACCGACAAGGAGCCAGAACACCATCCCCATCAGCGTACAGCAACTGGCAAATCCTGTAAGCCGTAAGAGAGAAGAGCAATTAGGGACATTAATAAGAACTGGGGACAGGTAAGGATGCCACAGCAAGCTCGTGAGAGATGGGAGGCTGTTAGATCCCTGGCACGGCAGTGGGGTCACCCAGCACCGGGCTGTTGGGGTGCTCCTGTGAAACCACAGAGGGAAGCCAAGGTAAAAGGCAAGATGGTGAATCCTGGACCAAGGCTGTTCATCCAACAAAGACTCCTCAGCCGCCAGTGCAGCGAGGTTAACACCTAGGCAGAGGGGCAGAGGAGAGGCAGCAATGCCCCATGCAGCTCCCCTGCTCCTCGCCCTGAGACGCCGCTGAAGATCCCCCGGTGCACAGCACCTGTGTGATTCCTTACAGTCTGCAGAGCAGGGGAATCCCATCTGACCTCAGAGCCAGGCTGCTTCCACTTTTTCATGATTACCATTGATTCTTCATTACGCTGTCATAACATAAATGGTTTTACATTTCCCCCCGATCGCTTTATCAAGCTTTTTGTACATTAGTTACACAAAAGATATCTGAGCAAAAGCTGTGACAGAAGCCACCTCCGTGGGCTGCAGAAACACCTCGCTGCAGGCACACAAGGTGCCTGTTGCCTGCAGAAGAAGCAGTATTGGGGGTGGGGAGAAGATGTTTTACTGCAAGCAATTCTAAGCAGCTGTAAGATGTTTTTCTGATGATACAACTGAAGCAAATGCCACTGCATCCCAGCGGTTTTACTCTCAGGTTTTACTTTTCCCGTTCTGCTCACACAGCGGTTCAGGGACAGCCACGAACACGGCGGACGAACAACCATCCTCAGGCATGTTGCAACGAGCAGAGGACTGGGAAGCAGAGGGAGGTACAGGAACAGGGTGGGACAGCTGCTCCGGCCAAAGCACCGAACCAGCAAGAGGAAGGTACGGCATCAGCCCCACCACATCTCACATATTTCCTGCCTGCTGGACCTTGTTGGGAACTGCAAGAAAACTTACTCATGCGGCGCACTGGTTTACCTTGGACTGAGAAAAAAAGATTTGTTTTCCCTAGTCTCTGTGGGTGACTCACAGACGTCAGCCGTTGCCAGCTGGTATTTAAAGAACCAAGAAAAAAAACACAATCCATTGGACCCCCATCTCCCCCTTTCTCCTTTCCCATTATGGAAGGGCTGAAGGCATTTCTAAGGATGAAGACAATGCTGAAGACCACAGCACAGACCTTGGACTCCAGTCTCAAGCTGATTTTTCCACCAACATTTGTAATTGCTCTCCCTGTTGCTTTACATTATCGCGCTAGCCAACACACAAGAGTTATTTACTTGTGTTGTGTACCTCCAGGAGGGTCTTCTGTTTTTGTTTTGAAGTCAGTAACCAAACCCTGTTCTGCAATGGAACATAAAGTCTCTACAAAGACCAAAATAACATGACAAATCCAACCTGGCCAATAATCTTCCGTGGCAGCTTATTTATGGAAGTATGGAAAGACAGATTTTCCTCCCCCAGCAAGGAAATTCATACCTTAGTTTTGTGTGGCTTAAATCTAAAGGGGCTGCCTTAGCTTTGTAGGACTCCATCTGCACTGGCACCGACCCACGCCAGGGCTTTGCACGTGGGAGAGAGCAGCACGGCTGCCGTGCAAACCTTCTGTCCCTCCCTCCTCCAGCTCCTTCTTCCTCCAACAACTTTCTCAACGCAACTACTACTATTAGACAACACTGCAGAAACATCACTGGCAAAGTCCAAGCTCCTCGCCTGCCAGTACGGCTGAGCAAGGCAGAGATGCTTGCAGCTTCTCTGAAGTGCTGCTGGATTTAATCAAACCCATATGAAACCGCAGCTCTCAAACAAAGCATTTTGTCCCACAGCAGCCAGATATACTGGGGGTGCAGCTGAGAACCAGGGAACCAGCCCCTCCAGCCCCTTTCCCAAACTCCCTTCTCACAGCGCCCAGCCTAGCAGCATCGCTCGCCCCAGGGCTGCTCCCCCCTGGAGACACAACCACACTCCAGGCACTGCAAAGCACGGATGACACACTCATGCCAGCTACAACGTGTCCACCAAAACCTGTATTTCTCAGTGTCACCACCTCAACAACCTCCTTCTGCCCCTGACCTTGATGTCACAGCATGTTCCTCGTTGGCAGACTGAACCAGCGCTGCAGAGACACGATCACTTTTTTTTTATTATTTCATCTAATGCAGAAAATAAAGATTCACCAGATTTTTTTAAAAAAAGTTCTGAAGCATAGGGGCAGATGAGTGAGCGATACCTGCAGAGGGAGAAGGAAGCATCCCCAGATCAGGAGCGAAGGTGCGAGGAAGGCAGTGGGGCAGAGGGTTCCGCGTGGCAGGGGCAAGCAGCCAAGTCCCCCACACCATAAGCAGTAAGAGAAGGGTGGCACTGGCCAAAGGGCAGGCACACGGCCTTGGGGGACCTGCCAGACCCCAAGACTGACCATGCGGCTTTGCTAATACCCCAGTCACAAGCAGATACACCCACCGTAAGAGAAGCCCTACTCTGAAGCTTAAGCAGAGGGATGGGGTGTTTCCTGCCATCTTTGAGAAATAATGAAGTTTTCTTTAAGAGGCTTACGGTAATTTTCTCCTCCCCTCCCATGATGATCTTGCAACACCAGCAATTTCAAGCTCAAGCAAACAGCTCGGGGCCCCCCCAGCCAACATCAAGGCTGAGCATCTGCGCTGCTTCTCACAGCAAGGTGCACCACCCACAGTGACTAGTGCGTACGATGGGCTCCTCCGATACGGGATCTGGCTAGCACTGGGAGAGCCCGTTGGCTCCCCACTCAACAGACCTTGACAAGTCATCATCAAGGCAAGAAAGTATTTGCAACAAGCACCTAAGACAAGGGTTTTTCAGCTCAAGATGAGTTAGATGAATGTTTGTAAGAAGTCAAGCAGGAAGATAAACCTACCCCCAGCCTTAGGGCAAGAGAACAGGACAGCAGGACTGGTCCTGCTCCCTCCCACAGAGGCACTAACATCAGGTCCTGGTCTGCAGCGTATTTAAGCAGAGAAACCATAGAATCACAGAGTAGTTTGGTTGGAAGGGACCTTTCCAAGATCATCTAGTCCGACCCCCTACCCTGAGCAGGGACATCTTGCACTAGACCATCCAACTTGGCCTTGAACGCTCCCAGTCATGGGGTATCTACAGCTTCTCTGGGCAATCTGTGCCAGCGGCTCACAGACAACTACACCCTTATATTCAATCTAATATTCTCTTTGATACGTTCAGCAGATGGTTTTATTTAAAAGCTGTGGTCAAAGTCCACCGTTTTATTTAAAACCTGTGCTCAAAGTCCTCCCAGAGGGATACCCCCCTGGGTTAACGGGGAAGCTGAACGCTTTCAACACGTACATGAAGCCATCGGTCAGCGATGCACCTCGCAGGACTCTACTGACATTGCAGCCTCCCAGGAACATTAACACACTTCACAATCCTTATTCCCTCCTTCACAGGGAGGGACGCTGGGGTAGAAGCTGGACATGCTCAGCCAGGGGCTACACAGCTGCCCTCCGGCAAGCCGTGCACACTCCCACATGCTCATCAGCTTAACTGATCCAAAACCATCCCTTGCTGCCAAGACAGCCCTGCCTCCTCCCTCCTCCCCCTTCTACACAACCCAATTATCTCTATGCTTGTGGTAGCAACCATCATTTGCTTGATCCAACTGGAAGGCATTCCAGAAAGAAGAAAATAAAGGGGAAGGATTTCTGGCAGGAGAACAGCCTGAGATCAGCTAAAGCTGATGGGAAGCACGACCTCAGAAAGATGGCACAGCAGTACATCTGGAAACCTAGATGAGGCTTTCAAGCAACCATGCTTCAACACATCATAGCTTTGTCTTTGCACAGGGGTAAGTCACTTAAAAAACACTTGAACAGCTGCATTCACTGCTGGATGTGCCCATTCTAAAGACCCATCTAAAACAGCCTGGTGAAGTGCTATGTGAGGTCTCCAAACTAAGCTGATGCACCCAGACAGCGACACACCACAGCTATGCAAACCTTGCAGCTTATACCAAGGAACAGCGGTAAAAAAGAATTTTTCCAAGAGGTTTGGGGATATTTTTTTTTTTGGTGTGTTTTGCCCCAGCTGAAGGGTGTTCTCAAATGTTTTTTTTTTTCAGGAGAAGAGCAGCAAGGACAAGCATATGTGAAGGATCTAGCAAAAGCTCTTAAGCAAAGCAGACAGCAAGATGCCGAGAATAAATAGACAAAGCCCTTTCCAGCACCACCGTTCAAATCCATCTGGACATATCCCAGGCTGTCACAGCAGCCCATAGAAGGGGTTTTCCAATTCCATGCAGAGAAACCCTGGAAAATAAAGACAGAAAACCAGAAGCACAGGCTCAAACTCTAAGCCAGCCCTTCACTCTGAGATGTGACCTCCTTGACCACCCCAGGAACACGGAGGGAGAGCATGGCACAGCCCTGCCTGGTCCCCACAGTCTCCCCCACCTCCATCCCGCTTCTCCTCTGGCACAGGGGTGGATGAAAGGGTCCCAAGAGAGCTGAGAGTCCCGGAGGGGCTGCCAGCACAAGCCCTCACAGCCCAGCCAGCCACCTCACCTCCAAACCCAGCCAGAGCACGATCCCCACCGACAAAAGTACGCGCCACGAAGCTGCGCCGAGTGGAGGGAGCTGATGCACCAGCATCCCCAGAGGTACCATCCAAACATCCCGGCAGCAGTCCGACGGAGTTGCCCCCAGCTCCTTACAGAGGTGAAGGAGGGAGAGCTCACCCCCTCTTGGTTCTCTAAGTTTATGCATTAGTCACCAGGCTCCTGACAAAGCTGCCCTGGGCCCCCAGGCGAGCTTTGCCTACCAGCTCTGCTGCGCTCACACCGAAACCACCGCCTCCGCCAGCTCTCGACATCAACAGACGAGCACAGTTAAACCCCTCACATCCCAGCCTCCTTTAAACACCCTCCACAGAAATACCCAGAATTGCTCCTTCATTTAATGTACCCTTTTTTTCTTCCCCCCTCCAGAAAAAAAACACAAAGCTACTCAAATTGAGTTTCCACAGCATTAAAATCAATTAACCAGCTGTGCATCTCCAGCTGTTTCTCGGATAACTGTTACCATGCAGAGCACATGCACACCCCAGAAATATCCCAAAGCATCCTGAAGGATATCATGGACTTTATTACAAAGCTCCAGCTTTCCCCTCTGCAGAAATTCATCCTTATCTTTAGTTTTAAAGAAAAGAAAAAAAAAAAAACAACTAAACAAACCACTACGGATTATTTCAAGCCAGTTTTTACAGAGCAGAGCCTTTGAAGTCAGCTGCAACTAGCTGTAACCACAGAGCTGATGCTAGGCAGGACACAGGAGCCATCACACAGGTGACATTTACGGCGGGGACCTTTCGATTAAGCTGCGTGCGACCTCCTGGCAGCAGGGACTTGGGGCAGAGCAAGGCTCCTCAGCTTGCAGGAACAAGCAGCTCCTACTGCACCCACCAAGACACAAGCAACCCCTGCTAACGACGGAAGCAATGCCCACGCCTGGCTCGAAGACGGGCTGCCAAAGCAATCGAGCCAGGCGTTCGGCTGCACCTCCCCAGAGGTCTCCTGGCCCATGCTGCAGCTCTGCTTTCCCCGCCGGCATTGCAGCACCGGGAGGAATTGCTCTGCAACACAGTTTTGCAAGCAGACGTCTGCAGCGGGAGCAGCCTCCGGTGCGCAGCTTCATTCACTCATTTCTTAATGCAGTTTCTTGAAATAAACCAAGAAGATCTAAATTCACACTCCGTCGGCTCAGGCAGGACACCAGCTAACCCAACATATTCATTTCCAAGCCTGCCACTTCCAGTAGTCAGAGAATATGGACCAGCAGCGCTGTTTGAGCCACAAACTGAAGACCAAGGATGCATTTCCCAGCCAAGGGACAGACCTCCCTGGGGATGGGACCTCCCTGTCCATCCAGCTGCCCCCGTGCTGGATCCAGCACCCTGCAGGAGATAACTGCTCGGGCAAGGATGCCAGCTGGGTCTCCACTGACCTCGTCCAGTGGCATGGCAAAGCAGTTCAGTCCTTGGGGGATTACAGCATCCCACTGCAAGAGGCAGCTAATCACGCTTTAAAACACGCCAGCTAGAAACAAGTCCAGCCCCTTCAATGGTTAAGGTCTTCTGAAGCTTATTGGTTTTCTCAGCTGTATGTTATATACCCCCCTTTCCCACCCACAATTCAACTTCGAACGCCACCCTCTGTAGTTCACAGCATCATTCTCTCGCAGCGTGGGAGACCCTGAGCAGCCTCCAGCCAGCCCCCCACCACAGAGGTACCAAAGCACAGCCATCGGGTCGCCCTCAAACACCCCAAAGCTGAGCAGACACAGCGCCACGAGGCCTCCAGCCCCAAAAACGCAGAAAGGACCCGGACAAGCTGACTCCCTGATACCACAACACGGATCAGTGCCAAATCCAGTTGCTTGTGGCTTTTCCAGGGGCCTCGTTAGGGCCCAGCACGGAGGCGACATCGCTCACCAAACGTTGTGCTGTTCAAGGTGTCTCAGCACTGCTCAGCATCCTCAGTTCATGACCTGCAGAGCCTGCCGTGGGAGTTACACCATAAGCACAAGACAGCAGGACAATGTTACCAGCCTCTATTTACTCAGCCTCTAGGCATCTAGAGCAAACAGGCTTGGCGTCTCCAGGAGGTCCAAGAGATGGTCTTACCAGCCCTGTCTCCATGGAGTGGAGTGATGGGCATCAGCCCACAGCAGCTGAGGCCGTTCCTGAGCTGGTACAGCTGCCTGCAAACTAGATGAGGATGCAGCTGTGGCTCAAGGATACTTCCATAAAGAACAAATTTAATGCCAGGCCCCCAAACTGTTGTACCAAGGTGGCAAGAAGGTGACTCAGCCCTGCACCTAGGCTAGAAGAGCCATAAAGCGATCAATGCTTTGCAGAGCAGGTACAGGTTGCCCTGTGAAATCCATGCAGCAAGTCAGGAAGCAGAGAAAATAGTGATGCTTTGAAACAACTTCAGGAGCTTTATCTAGTTAGCGCTGTAATCAGCAGCAAAAGCACACACAACACTTCTGACCCACTTAATTACCACCCAAAGGAAACAAACATATTACATCCTCCCTGATAAGTCCCCCACATTCAGGCAAGGATGCTCTCTCACAACCAGTTTTGACTCACAGAACTGGAGGGGGGTGGAGGGAAGAGAGAAACCATAAGAACAAGACACAACAGACACAACATTTCTCAAGAAACTGAATTTTTAAACATGCAGGTCATTTTCTTACCGGGTCCCTCCTTGTCTGCTCTGTATTGAAATGTTGGACAAGATACACAGTTCGCTGTGGGTGCAACTTTGCACTGCCCAAGCCCAAATCAGGTGTCAGAGCTATCAAAGCAGGGAAGGAGATGCTCAAAAAGTTCACCTTGGGAAGAGAAAGGCAGGCTACTAAACTAAAACTTGAGTAGTCAGCTATGATGCAAATGGATAAAACTTAAAAAAAAAAAAAAAAAAAAAGAGGGAAAAAAGGCAAAAAGGGTGTAATTCTGCTGTCAGGATGCCAGCAGCACCCCAAGTCCTAAGGAGATCAGATTTGTACCGACAGACATTTGGGCAAAGCTAGCATGATAGGGGCACGTGGGGGGCTGAGACCCCCCAGCACCTGCTTCCTCTTCATGGACCTTTTCCCCCCCAAGGCTTGGGCTGATGACAAGTTGTTTCTCCACAAGGAAAACCCTGTGCTGAGCTCCAGAAGGTGGGAAAACACCTCGTTTGCTTCATTTTGGGGGTACCACAGCACCAGGGCTCGTCGGCGCTGTGAGCTCCCACCCTGCTGGACACAAGTGCTCGGAAGCCCCTCTGCGTAAAGCTGAACGGCGCCAGCTCCTGCGTTTCATTTCCAGGATCCCAGCCACAAGGAGAGCTAAAAATATCCCAATTAACCATTGCTTTTCAACACAAGACTCACTGACGGTGCCACGGCGGTATTAGACAACTGCAAACAGGAAGATGCGGTCTACAAAAAAAAAAAAAAAAAAAAAAATAGAAATTGCACTGGGAAAACAGCTAGCCAGGACAGCAATCTCTGAATTCAAACGGGGACCGCACCGCTCAAATATATGGAGGAGCCTGTGCTGCTGGCAATTGCGGTGGCTAGCTCTGATGTCCTTTGCAAGCCTTCTGGTGTGATATATATAGGGTATCATTTTTGCTTTGCGTTGATTACACAGGGTGAGCTCGTTCTGGCTAGATCCCATGCAAGCTGTCTCCTGAATCGGCTGGCTGCTCAGCTCGGTCATCCTGCATGTCAGAAGTTAAACAGGAAACTTATTCCTGGTAAAACCTGCTGCGAAGAGGCAGCTAGGCTCTGAAGCTAAGGATTTCTTCCCATGCAGATTTAGCAGCAATTTTTTTTTTTTATCTCTGCCCCATCTCTATGCTGACACCTAGACTTTAAACATCGTCTGTGGGTTAATACAGGGGTACATTACTCACAGTGGCGCACCCAGGAGAACCAGCAAATCCTCTCCATTTGAGCCCCGGCATCGGCTTTACCCTGGAATTACATTTATCTCTCTGGCACTAGGCTCCCATTAATGGAATTACCAGGCAGGCTGCTTCAGACTTAACACTTGAGAACGGCAGCCTGCAATGGCACCGCTCCAGCCTCAACCCGCAAAGCGGACGCGCTTTCTCCATCCTCTAACGAGCTGCTGCCCTAATGAGCCTGACCCTGTGACGAGAGCCAGGGAAACAAAAGGAACAAACCCGAATTGTCCAGGGCAATCAATATCTTTCCAGGAACACGCAGGCCTCTTGCCAGCTCTCTCCCAACCCCAATTTAGCTCTCCCGCAGCGCAGAGGGGGACGGCACGCGCAGGAGCAGCGCAGCAGGATGCTGAGCCAGGAAGCACAGCGGGATGCTCAAGCAGACACTCGGGGAGGGTGAATCTGCATCAGTCCCTCTGCAAATACCTGATGCTGAGGGTGTCAAAGCAAACCCACAGCTAAGGAGAGCACCCATCCACCTCGAAACTCACAGAGCAAGCACTTGAGCCTGAACAGTTGTTTCAGAAATGCCCACCGCTGTGTAAAATGGGGAGGCGTATCGCAGCAAACCAGCCAAGATTGCTAACCTCAGCATGGAAGATTATCTTGCACGTGCTAGAAAACTGCCTTCCATCATCACACAGCAGCTATTGCAGTGCCACGCTGAGCAGTTTGCAGCACGGCATGAACCGGTTCCTTAAACCACCCCTGAGCTACGCAATAAAATGGGCAACTGGGAGTGCCACAGGCTGCCCAAAACTAAAGAGGATGCAGCCAGCAACCCTACCGCAAAGCTCCACCGACAGCACCGCAATTAGGCATCTCTGGGGGCTGTTCTTTGCACAGAGCAGCTGTAGGTTCCTTGGGATGGGTTGGGTTTGTTTGGGGTTTTTTTGCCAGTCACCTGCAAGAGGGATTTCTCTGTCCTTGACAGGGCAGGAGCGCAAGGAGAAAACAGATTCACCAGCACTCGGAACGATGCTCACCCCAGGTGTGGAGAGCCAGGTGCACAGCACTGCCAAAGCAAGGAAAAGGCAGCAAGGGGAAAGCTGATCCGCAGAGTACAGACGTGCCCTTACAACGCTTGAGCTGCACGAGCTGAACTCCTCTCTCCTGTGATTAACATGCCGGAGAGGAAAGCGCAGGAATTACTCCAGCGTGACTGCAAAGGACTAACAGGCTTTCAGCTTCAAAGTCTATCTTAACACACACTCTTTGGTGTGATTTTAATTCTAAAAAATAAAAAATAAATTTAAAAAAAAAAAAAAAAGGAAAAAAGCATTTTTGCTGTGAGAAAAGATCCTGCACAAGCCCGTCACTTAAACCACACAGGGAGCAGACGAGGGAGGCTGTGGCTGATGAAGCCAGGCTGATCCTCTCTTCCCCCTGCCCCTGCATTTGCTCTGCCAGTTGCTCGCAGCAACATAACGATTCAGGGAGGCAGACTGCCCCGTGACAGGAAAAACACATGTAACACCCAGGCGGTGAAACCTCACTCGCATCTGAGAGCATCTATGCAAAACGCAGCCTGAAACATTTTTTCCAGCTCCACAGTGCCGAGCTGATGTTTTGCAAAAGCGAGCTGGGAAAAGGCTATTACTTGCATCTCAGGCGAGATTCACCAGCAGGAGATACTCCCAAGCATTTCCCTATTTTCTGGCTATCAGAAGAAAAAAAAAAAATAAAAGAAGCCTATGGGCAAGATGATGGGGCCCTGCAGCTCAGGGCGATGTAAGAGAGACAGGAGGGCATCAGGAATGACACATGTGCAAGGCTCTTCAGCCTGGCACCCAGGGGTACAGCTTAGCTAAGAAAACCACTTTCTTTTTAAAAGAACGATAAAGGTAAGGAGGTGTCAGAATTATGAGTCAAGCTCCAAGATAAGAAAGCATACTGCTGGCTGGGCGCGGCTGTTTGGACACTGTTGGGTTTTTTTTTAAAAGATAACTGTGTCTTCCAGGACATGTTTGTTGGCCAATCTTCCCTCTGCTGACAAAATAACAAGAAGGGAGCTCACAACCGTGAAAACAGTAAATGAAAGGTAGGACGCTTTCCAAAAGAGCTGAGCACATCCTTCACAAGCCCTTTAAAGTAAGATGCAATGTATTAGTATGCTGAAAAGGACAAGAGAGGAGTAAAGTTGAAATCCCAAGTAGTTTGATAAATTATCATTCAGGGAAGCTATTAAGCAAACTCTGCAAGAGGCAGAGCCCATTCACAGACTAGAAGCTGTCAAGGAAAAGAAATAATTTATAAAAATCTATTTCTCAGCTGTGAAACTGTTGATAGACAGGAGCATTTCATCACGAATTCCGTCTGGAGGAGGCCAGCTCAGCAAACGCATCCAGGAAAAGAAGTAACTGGTACATCAGAGGACAAACTGAGGCGAATCCCTCAGGAAGGGTGTAAAATTGAGCAGAGTGGGTTTGAATCCAACAGAACCCTGGCTTGAACACAGCTGAGGCAGAAGCACAAATGCAAGGCAGGAAAGCAAACAGCATAAGACACTCAGGAGCCCGACGGTGTGAGAGCCACAGCAGGTCCCATCGCTCTCCTCCAACTTTCCCACTGCTCAGGGAATTGTCATAACCTGGGGACGGGCACCCCTGGGGACGGGCACCCCTGCCTGCTCCGCCCAGGACTTTGCAAGGTGTTAAGCAACCAGCACCGAGGTTATACAACCCAAGGGATTTTGTAATCCCTTTGGTTTAGAAAGCATTTTGCACAGGCCTTCCCCGCCGTTCGGGTTTGCCTTCTCTTATTCAAGAACATCAGAGGGGAAGAAAAGTGACTGAGCACGAGGTCAGGCATTTACCAGGACAGGTTTCCAACTATTCCCTGGATACCGCCGCTGCTGAACACAGCTTCACATTGACACGTCAAGCCCGTTAGCAGCCTCCTCTTCCTCACACGGTGCTGGCAGAGAAAGGTCCCCACATTCCCACCCGCTTTGCCAGGCAGGCCCTGACGGAGCGCATCCCGCTGTCCCACCAAAGGCAGGGTACCAGCTCCCGGCCGGCGCAGCGCCCCGAAGCTCCAGCACATCCCCAGCCGCCATTTCAACGGCTGCCCAAAGACCCCCACTCCAGACCCCGCGCCTCCTTCCTCATCCAGTCGGGAGACGCTGCCCTGAACTCCCGCTGGAGCACAAAATGAAGGGAAACATTTCTGGAGGGAAAAGACACCCCCCCGGTTCACAGCGGTGCCACATGTCACTTGTGGGGGTGCTGTTATTACTGGAGGCACCGCAAGGCAAGCGGGGGGCAACTACAAGCAGCAGGTTCCCTAATTCCAGCACTGGAGCTGCCACATCTTTAGTTGCCCCCACCACCCGCAGGGACCAAACTGGGGCGTCCCACTGGTGCTGCCAGCTCCGTCCCAGGCTGGGGGGGGGG
>JAVJGJ010000002.1:33918316-33946127 GCA_035590215.1 Microhierax caerulescens | reverse complement strand
GATATTTGAAAAAAAAAAGATAAAAATTAATTCATTTTTAAGTAATAAGAACAAATATTTTAATTTAGAGTACTTGACTGCGAAATTACTTATGTTTTGCCACCGGTAAATGCTGTAGGTCCTAATCCCACCATAGGGTATCCCTGAACAGTTTTTCTGTTGTTTCCTATTTTAATCATCAAATGCTGGGCCAGTATCTCTGGGATAAGCCTCATGATGATTAAAGCACTAAAAACAGGGGTGGTGCTACTTAATGTAGGCTGGATCCTTCTGCTAGAGGTGCTATATGAGTGATTATACTGAAGGAAGCATGGGAGCATTGTTCATGCTGCAGGTATAATACTAGCTGATAAAAATATTTTGGCACACCTGTGAAACAGCGGTAGTAACTCAGACATACCACTTTCTAGAGGGTTACACGCCGTCAGTGCCATGGTGCCCTTTCCAAGCTCCATCCTCAGCAGGTGCACCCCTCTGAGAAGAGCTTCCCTGCGTTTCCCTCACACCGGTTGCCTCTCTCCTTCAGGCTGCAAAACTGCAATCTGACGGGGGCCAGCTGTGAGACCCTCCGCGCTGTCCTCAGCGCACAGCCTTCCCTGACGGAGCTGCGCATTGGTGACAACAGACTGGGAACCGCTGGAGTGAAGGTGCTTTGTCAAGGGATGATGAGCCCCAGCTGTAAGCTGCAGAAGCTGCAGTAAGTAGTCACTGGGCTTTCTTGGTCATCAGGCAGGTCATGCTCGTCCTTCCCTTGAGACACACTGGGGTTTTGTTGCCAGATGGGGATTTCTTCCTGTTCTGTGTGAAATTGTGTCATGCTTATTTGTGCTGGTAGATCTCATGGGTTTGTAAGAGCTGGGTGTGTATTCCCATAGGCTATATTTGGCCCTCCTGGCAGTGGTGGCTGTTAATGCGGGACCTCTCAGACACCCAGGGAGAGTCTGATTCTGCTGCACTTGGTCCTTTTTCTATGGCTGAGCAGGACCCAGGTCTGTTTGCAGCCCCAGCTCCTCTTGGGAGGGCTCGGTGGTGAGGCTGTGTGATGTGTTGCAATGCAAAACTCAAGTTGTGTGTTCCAAGGCAGCCTGTGCGTTCGTTTAACAGAGGACTGGTGTAAAACTGGCTTGCTCGGGTCCCCCAGTTTAAGAATTAACGCTTCCTGAAACGAGCCAGGAGATGCCGTTAAAAACTCTTACCGTTATCTCTGTTGTCATGTGTCGCCTGGCCTCAGCTCATGCTGCCATGTTTTCTGCCCTGGCCAACGCACGCTTTGCCCAGCTGACATCTCGCGGGTAGCAGGATGTGATGAGGAAGGTCGTTTTTCCCCTGGACTTCTTTTCTTCTTGCAGGTTGGACTATTGCGAGCTCACAGCTGATATTGTGGAAGCTCTCAACGCTGCTCTGCAAAGCAAGCCCACCCTGAAGGAGCTCAGCCTGAGTAACAACACGCTGGGAGATACGGCTACGAAGCAGCTGTGCCGGGGGCTGGTGGAGTCGAGATGCAACCTAGAGCTACTATAGTAAGAAGGAGCTGGTCACCTCTAACTGCAACTAGTGCTGCTGCTAGTCATACCGTCTATAAGATAAGAAAAAAGATTGTCAGGAAAACTTAAAATTTGGCCAGAATTCTTGCTGGTTCAGATTTTTGTAACTGGAAACGGCAAGCAAGTGCCTGGGGGCTTTCAGTTTTGGAGTTTTTTTTAATATTTTTTTTTTTTTTTAGTATGTGATTCTGAGTTCATTCTTATGCCTGTTGATACAGTGTGAGCATGATGTACCCCAGGTTAAACCTGCAATTACAAGGGGTGACTGCTCTCCAGCATCTCAGAGGAGAGCAGCAGTCTCCCTCAGTGGCTCCAGTTCTTACCCCTGGATTACCAACCAGCTGACTGGTTTTATTCAGGTCTCTTTTTTGCTTCACAACAGAGACGCTGGATTTGGCCTTGTGTCTGGGGTAAAGCCTCTGAAGGGATTTAGGGGAGAAGCATGATTCATTTTATCTTGCCTCTGTGCTTCAGCAGGGGTTGGCTGCCAGGGACTCGCTGTGTGATACAACCAAGAGTTCCTCTTACAAAGGACAGTTGCTATAAAGGGGGAGTTTGGCAAAAATGATCCTTACATTAATGGATATGAATGGGTGCGTTGGAGGGAACCGGCTGTTAGACCCTTCTCAGTCTGAACTGGGGGTGTTGGGGTGTATCTAACACAGTGGGTCTGGAGCAGCAACTCCAGCGGTTCTTTTTTCTGCAGCCTGGAGAACTGCGGCATCACCAGTGATAGCTGTCAGGAGATTAGCACTGTTCTCAGTAGCATGTCATCGCTGAGAGAGATCTCTGTGGGGGACAACAAGATTGGGGACTCTGGTCTGGCTCTCCTCTGCCAAGGACTGATGCATCCGAACTGCAAAATCGAGAAGCTATGGTAAGGGTAGGCAGAGATTACTTAAATCCCTCTTGCAGCCTCTGAACTATCTACATTGTGCTGCTGGTTTGCTCCTAAGCGAGAACGCCCTCAGTTACACCCCCCCAGTGAACCCAGAATGTCTGCTGCAAATTAGTTCTCAAAACTGGGTGGGGGATGCCGTGGACAAGCAGGACCACACTGAAATCACTTGGATAAAATTCTGGGGAGGTGTTGAATGGAAATCTGTGATGGCACAGTCTTGGCTTTCTGTTGAGTTATCTGTCTACCAGCATGGCATGTTCCTATTTCTTTTTTGTGTTACAAACAGGGGGTTTAGTACAACAGGTGGAAAATAAGGTGAAAGCTGTGTGGTATGGTGCATGAATGGGTTTTGTAAAGGAGAGAAGAAAATGAGGTGATGTAACCAGAAATACAGAATACTAAAATAACACTGTATTCTAATCTAAGTCATTCTTGGGGGGGAAAATAATATTTTGTTCTTCTCTGTAGGTTATGGGACTGTGATCTCACAAGTGCTGGATGTAAATATCTCTCCAAACTTATTAGTACAAAAGAGACCCTCACAGAGATCAGTCTGGTAGACAACAACCTGAGAGACTCGGGCATGGAAATGCTGTGTCAGGCACTCAAGGATCCCGAGTGTAAACTCCAGGAGCTATGGTGAGCTGCTGTCAAGTTTCACATACCCACTGCCTTCTTTGGAGACCTCACTGAAGAAAGACATAGGGGAAGTAATACCCACCAGATAGATCCCCAGTTGCAATGGTTCCATGAACAACTCCTGTCAGTTGTTACCTAAAGGATTTAGACTTACAGAACTAAAGGGATTTGTATTTCTAATCTCATAGAGGCTTTGAAGGTCTGCTCTGTAGTCATCCTGTTATAAACAATAGGACGCTTGCAGAGCTTCTGTGTAATATATTTTATTGTGCAACAAATGGCAGCTAAGAGGCTTTTGAAGTTTGAAAGGCCTCGTGTAATAGCAAAATGAGTGCTGTGATCAGATATCTCAGGTTCTCCACTGGATCCAAGTGCCCTCACTAATAAGCCAAAGGAAGGCTCTAATGCCATAAACCATTCTCAGCATCCCCTCTGCTGACAGCATTACCATGTAGGCTGGGATGGTCTTGTACCAGCTGTGGCTGGGAAAGGAAAATTGTTCTTCCACACAGAACCTGAACAAGCAGCACTTGAACCTTCCTACATGGCAAGGTCAGCTCCTGCCCTTAGCTGGGTTCATCCCTTGCCCTGGTGGCCTGGAAGTTGATAAGGTGCCTCCGGAGTGCGCGGTGGAGCTCAGAGTGACTGTGAGAGCAGCACGCTTCACCTCTGATCATTCCCGTGCTTTGTGAGCACGTGCCTTTCCTAGGTGCACGCTCCGAGAGAGACATCCCAAATGTGAAGAGTGGGAAATGTGCTGCGTAGAAGGATCGAGCAGACAGGGAACATTGAGAGGAGTACAGTGATTGTGGGAAGGCTTTGGTTCCTCTGTTCCCACTGTCCGGGCTCCTGTGAAGCAAATGTGAAGAAGTAAATGGTGCCTGATACTCTAGATCCCTCAACTAGATCTCATGTCACTTTTGCCTTGCAGGCTTAGGGAGTGCGGGCTCACGACTGCTTGCTGCAAGGCCATCAGCTCTGCCCTCAGCATGAACAAGCACCTGAAAGTACTGCACATGAACGAGAACAAGTTGGGAGATGCAGGCGTTGAGCTCTTGTGTCAGGGGCTGCTGCACCCCAACTGCAACATCCATACCCTATGGTAAGGTGCACCCTGGAAACGACTTCTCTTTTGCTGTGTTACCCTTCGAGAGAGGAAGATAGCCCTAGATGGTAGCACAGGATTATTTTTTTTTGCTCACATGAAGCAATTTGCACCACAAACTGATGTTTAACTAGTCCACTAGCAAGTAAAGGGAAGCCAAAAGTGCTTCCATGTATCTTGTCACTCACGGCCTCTTGCAAGTCCAGGCTGTCACCCATGTGACGGTGCATCCGTAGCCATCCTCAGGTGCTCTCCCAGGTGCAGAACTGAGAGTTCACTGCACAGCGTACCTTCAGGAGCTAAAGCCAAGGTACAGGGAGACAGGAGGGATCTTGCTTTGCTCTGCAAGCCACGTGCTGTAGAGCTTCCTCTGCCCTTCTCTGAACTTGCCTGTAGGGCCTCTCCTGGGTGGGACACCGAGGTGGAGGAACTCCTGGTCCAGGACTGGCACGTTAATCCTCATGCCTGCCAGTCACAGATATCTGCCTGAATTCACCAGTTGCCTCCTGCATAGTCTCTGGTGTCGTGCTTTAACCCCAGCTGGCCGCTAATATGGGCTGGGCTGGCCTCACCAGCAGGAGCAGGAGGCAGCTGAAGCATCACCAGCTCTGTGGTAGGACTCTCCTTCCCCATCTGCCTCTTCCCTTCCCCAGCGGGCACTCGGCTCTGGACTGGTGTGGCTGTGGCCTGGGTGGTGCTCGGGGCACCGTGCTTGTCTCCTCCATGCCACTTGACAGAAGCCAGAGCTGTGCTCCGATGGCAGAGACTCACGCTGAGTGAGTTGAGCAGATGACTCATGGAAGACACCAGTAAGACTTGAAGTCTCTGCCCAGAAAGATATGTTTGCTGACCAGTTAAAGCTGCTTGGCTCTCAGCTGAGAGGCCTCAGTTTGCCCTTTTTTAGCGAGATGGCTGCAAATCTCCAGTGATAGACTTTAGTGGTGAGTTATGATCCGTTTAAACCCAAGAGGAGATTGTGTGATGTTGAAGTTGGGAGTATCTTCTTAGGGTTCCTTTTCCTGCTGTAGCCACACACCGTTAAGCTTTAGGGAGGACTTTTAGGTGCTCAGCAGTCGCCACGAGGACGGCTGGCTCTGTGGGAAGACCGCAGACCAGCCCCTGCTGATGTCTTGGAGACACCAACCTAACAGGGGTCTCTGGGCCGCGCTAGGGATGTCTGCGCCTGCTGCCCGAGGGTGCGCTGGTCTCCGGAGCCATCACTCACTGCACTGGCCTCTCCCTCCTCTCCCTGCAGGCTGGGCAACTGTGACATCACGTCAGCCTGCTGTGAAACCCTGACCACCATCATGACTAGCAAGCCGTGCCTTACCGAGCTGGAGCTGAGCCAAAACCCCCTGGGCGATGAAGGCATCAGGAAGCTCAGCAAAGCCTTGCTGAATCCCAGCTGCAATCTGCAGCACTTAATGTGAGAGAAGTTTTTGGTCCTGCATGTGTTCCACCTGGCAGGTGGTGAGCTCCAGCGAGCTGGGGGGGGCTGCGGGGTGGGGGGCTGTGAGCACCAGCTCGCTGGGAATGGCATCTGAAGGCAACGGGTGACCCAGGGCGGGTCAAATGCCATCTGCATGTTGCAAAACGCTCCTTGTCCCTTCCAAGTGATGTGACCGCAGTACCTTGATCTGCTTTGGTCCATAAGGCCCAAGAAAAAGGAGGAGGTGGTGCTGGGGAGGGAGTAATGGGGTCCTGTGTCATGAGGCACGTTTCTGGCTGCCTGGCCAGACTCTCGAACCGAGACAGGGTCCTTCCTGTTACACCACCTTCCCATACCGGCCATTTGTGCATCTTTCTCTTTCCTGAAGGGGTGGATGCTCACTAAACCAGCTTGCCTTTTTGTTTGGGTGTAGTTTGTATGACATTTACTGGAGTTCTGAAGTGGATGATGAACTCAGAGCCGTGGAGGAGTCCAAGCCTGAAGTGAAGATCATTTCATGAGTGCCGAGTGCCTGCGGAGCAACGTCAAAGCAACGTCCTCTTCTTAATCTGAACTTTTTCATATATAAAGCTGATTAACTTAATAGCTAATTCGCTTGTACCAAAAATGTCTGTGGAATCGCTGAGTGGGTGTCTGGGGAGCTGATCGCCCTCCTGTGCATCTCTAGATGTATTGATTCCGAGGCTGGTGAAAGCACTGTACGCTCTCACAGCAGCTTTTCTCTCCTTGAAATAAACAGTTACTGGGCAGCTTCTAGAAGTGGGTCTCTCCCCTTTAGGAGCTCTGGAATCCTGCAACCCTTTCTGACGGCCTTGGCTCGCGGAGCCCCGCGGCAGCCCTCGCAGCACTGCGCTTTGCAGCGGTACCTGGAGGGGTGTTGATAAGACACCAGCGTTCTGGCTACGGCCGAGCAGTGCCCGCGGCGGCGGGGCTGTCTCTCCAGCATTCCCCAGCCTACTGGTGAGGCGGGGGTCAGGGGGTGGGCAAGATCTTGGCTGGGGACGCAGCCAGGACAGCTGACCCAAAGTGACCAAAGGGATATTCTGTACCATACGATGTCTGCTCAGCAATAAAAGCTAAGAGAAAGGAGGAGGAAAGGGCAGGCATTCGTCCTTTACAATATTTTGTCTTCCGGAGCAACCACTACACGTACTGAAGCCCTGCTTCCTGGGAAGTGGCCGGACATCGCCTGCTGATGGGAGGTAGAGAATAACATCTTTTTTTTTTTTTTTTTTTTTTTCTTCCTTTGCTTCCACGCAAGTGACTTTTGCTATTGCTTCATTAAACGCCCCTTAGCTTCACCTGTAATTTTTTTTTTCCATCTTACTTTCTTTCCTCCTGTTCTGCTAAGGTGAGTGATAATGCGATTTGGTGGGCACCTGATGTCCCACCAAGGTCGACTCACTACATTAACGCAATAGGCTTTAAAGAGAGCCCGTTGCCAACGGCAGGAGGAGAATTATACTGTCTTATTACTGGGTGGTGCTTTTGCTGGGTCTCTAGGGAAGGCTCTCCAAAAAAACAAATGTATTTTAATCTGAAATGGAGCTCTCCCCTGCCTTTCCCTAGAAGACTTCTTGGAAAAGCAGTGGTGGCCACTGCACTACAGAGGAAAGAAATGAGCAGCTGTTCAGCTGCATAACGTTAAAATTGCTGTCCCTTGAAAAGCGATTTTCCTACAAACAAAAGATGCTGTGTGCGTTTCTGCTAATATGGGAAAGGATTAAATGGTTTGATATGTTTGCTCTGGCAAGAGTGGTTCTACAGGAACTTTAATAAAGTCTGTTTGCAAATCATTAAATGCTTTGGTTTTCTACTTACAAAAAGAAAAATAGGATATGTCTGTATATTTCTCCTTTAAGACCAACGCTTCTGAACTACAATGCTACTAATACCTTGGTTTAGGCGTCTGCTTTTGCTTGAGGCTCTAACTGGTTTTCCTTTGACTTAAGGAAGGATGGGACCTGAGCGTGGCTTCTACAGTAGCCTTTGCAAATCTCAAACGGTCCCTGAGAAGTAGCTTACTTGCGCCTTCGGGCAGGTGTGAAGGATGGGATTTGTTTTCTCCTCGAGGCATGTCTCTCTTGGGGCTGCCCCAAATGCTAAAACCGCTCCTTTCTGCTCCAAGAGCTACTTGCTTTTCTCAGCAAGGGCAGAAGTGATCCGTGTGTTTGGAAAGCTGCCTGTCCCCAGGGGCTCTGCCACAGGCTTTCCCCATTCTGGTGTCTCCAGGCTCGGCATGCGCGGGCTCCTGGCAAGCTGGGGGAGAAGGTGGGGCTGAAGAGGGGCGAGAGGACACGTTGGGGGACCCACAAAACCAGGCATCTGGCTGGGTGCGAAGGCAGCACTCCCAAAAAATTAAGGGAATATCGGATTAAGTGGATTTCTGAGCGTGCCTGGTGTGGTGGAGAGGGAGAGGATGCCTGGGAGGGAAGCGGGGGTGCTGCGGCCAGGCAGGTGGAAGGTGAGCTAATTGGCAGGGAAAGCCTCCCCTGGCCCCAGCTCGCTGGCGGGGTGGGCTATGGGCTGCGTCAACCAAAGGCGAACCCGGGCCAAGCCAGCCCGCAGCCAGCACCCGTGCCTCGGCAGGATGCGGCCCCGCAGCATCCCCCGTGCTGGCTACCCAGGCGGTGGCACTCTCCCCTCGCGCTGCCGCTGGTCTCCAGCGCTGGATGCCTGGAAAATGCCTCTTCTTCCTCTGCTGCAGGCCGAGGAACCCCGAGACGGGGGCTGCCACCATGGCCCCCACAGGCGTTCGGCCCCTGACGGCACCCTCCTGCTGGGGGCAACCCCCACGGCCGCCGCGGTTCCCAGAGTGGTTTTGCATTCCCTGCAAAAACCGGGTTGGGAAAGGTCCCTGCAGCACCTGCTGCTTATCTGGTTACCGGCTCCAGCAGGAAAAACCGCTGCAGCCCTGTTTTGCCATCTCAGTGAGCTCGGAGCATCCCAGGGCAGGCCAGCCCGGCAGAGCTCTACGGATCCGCTGGGATGCGGGCGAAGCCTGGGCACACACACCGTGTGCCATGTGTTAGGGCAATGTGAGGTCTTGTGCTCGGCTATAAAAACCTGGGATAAATCCTGGGATCTGGGAGCGAGCCACTGGAGCGAGAGACACTTGTGCTCATAAACAAGGCTTAAGCGTGGATTTGTATCCCAAAAAGCTCACCTGGTTTTATTCATCTATTAGTTGGTCCCACTCACTTCCCCGACAAACTGTGAACCTGGGAGAGCTGAAAGACAAAGACATTTGCTCCTGCATTTTTGGATGTATAGATCTTCAGCATTTTAAGCTAAAAGGAGTAGACAGGAATCGAGTCACAAAACCCTCACGTGGACCAGATATTGGGCTGGTGGTCAAAGCCTTGCTCATCCCAGGTCACGGCCGGAGCACTCAGCAGCTCCCAGGATGTCGCAGTCACAGGCTGGTCCTCAGATGGTTGGACCCCCCCGTACCAGTGCTTTGCAAATACTGGCTTTCTGCTAGGAAGGGCTGAGTCCCACCTAGCATAAGGAAGCTTAAAGATAAAATTATGCAGCCAAATTAGAAGGTTAAGAAATCCAGGTGTGACTTTCAGTTTAAAGCAAATACTAGAAGGTTAAAAAATACACCCCTTGAGATCAAACAGCAGAGAACTTAAATCCAAAGGGAGCACGTTTGTCCTTTAGATTGCAGGAACAGTGGTTTAGAGTGTGTTAAAACTTCAGCTTTCTGCTAATCATTTAGGATTCTGCAGTAAACTTGGTTTCTCACTCATCACAGCATACCAGTTCCAGCAGGAGGTCACCGTGTCCCAGTTAACGTTGGCAGAAGCAGTTAAGCAAACATCACTGGCCTCGCAAAGAGGTTGTTCCCCACTAAACCCGGTGCTTGCTTTGGAAGGGTGTCATGCCACGGTTGCCCTGGCATCCCTGACTGCTGCCTGGCTGCCTGGGCTTTTCGGGAAGGAGCTCCAGCACAGCAAGGCCCCAGGCACCAGCTCCAGATAATACAGATGCTAGCAACAATTTCAGTTGAATCTGAAAGGGGAAATCGAGCCAAGTGCATTTGAAGGGTTAACCACAGCTCCCCTGTTCTTTGCAAACAGTGCTTGCCATCTGAGTCAGTCCCAGCCCTCTACTGAAACAGTCTGAGAGGGAGTTACTTCTTGCCTGAACTCCCCTTTTGCACAGAAAATGATGGTTTTTCATTATCGTTTCCAGCATCTCTCTCCCTCTCTGTGTGCTCTGTTCCTCAGCCACCCCTTCCTCCCCAGCACATCCTTCATTTCCTCTCTTCTACCAGGGGGGAAAACATACACCAACAAACCCAAACCCCACCCAACACTAAGACCTAAGGGAGAAAGTCCCTCTCCCTGTAAGGCAAGAAGAGTTTTGACCTACTTGGCCCATTCACCTGCTGCAGCTGCAAACAGGCCGTAGACACCTTGCATTCCTCCTCCTGGGGCACAGCATCCCCACCTGCCCCTCCTGGGGCACAGCATCCCCCTGGCCCCTCCCGGGGCACAGCATCCCACTGGCCCCTCCCGGGGCAGAGCATCCCCCCGGCCCCTCCCAGGGCACAGCATCCCCACCAGCCCCTCCCGGGGCACAGCATCCCCCAGCCCCTCCTGGGGTACAGCATCCCCACCAGCCCCTCCTGGGGCACAGCATCCCCCTAGCCCCTCCTTCCCTGTTTTTCCCACCCTGGCACCCACACCGTGACTGCTGCCAGCCAAACACATTCCCAGGCTGGCAAGGGCTGGCAACCTGGCAGCTCTGTGGATACATGAGGTTACGCTTGCCTCCCTCGGCCACAGCCATCTGTGCCCCCCAGGGGAGGACAGGCAGCCCCCGGTGGGAGGAAGGGGCTCGCTGTGTCAGATGCCTGCACAGACGATAAGCCTTTCCAAGCCAGAGGGCAAATCGGTGGCACATGGGATTCGGGATGATGTAGCTGGGGGAATGGAAACTTCAGCTTGCCAATATTGGGTCATGGCCTCTCTTGTTTGCAATTAAAGGCAGGTATGCAGTGGGAGAGGTGAACTGTTGGCAATTCTTCAAGCCCTTGATGATATTCCAGAGCAGACACCCAAAAATAATTCCCAAGGCAAGCTGCCCCGCCGTCGGGCCGGCACACAGCAGCCCGCAGTATCCGCAGAGGGACGTAAAGCACCAGCACAGCTGCTTGTTGCACATGCACCCTGCAAACAACTCATGCAAATCCTGCGGTGCTGCTCCCTGTTTCCTACCTCACCGGTGACTGTCGCATCCCAAAACCCACGGCAGGACAGCGCACGGACCAAAGCCTCGGGCAAAGCCAGCGCTGCCCACCCCAGCTCACTCCTTCACACCGCGCGATTCTTTGCCTTGTTGCACGCTTTGCTTAGGTGCTTAGTTCAGACCCTAATTATGCTTCGCAGATGATTAAAGCACCTCTGCTTCTGGATATAGAAATACTCCCCAGGCCATATTGTAATTGTCTAGGAAACATTGCCTGCCTGCCACGACTTCTAGGTGTAGCTCAGCTAATTGAGCTCCTTGCAGCTGGGTCAGATGCATCGGCTCATCTCTAACGTGCAGTAAGAGCAAATCAAGTAATGAGGCTGCACTTGGAGATAATTAGAATATAAAGCACCAAAGAGTTTTCTCGGTGACACCTGCCCACAAAAGGCAGGAGGTAGGGGGGGAGGAAAAACTGTTTTGTTCCTCCCTGACTGCAGCGGGGAGCTGCTGCTTTCTGCACAGCGGGATCCCGGGGGATCCGTTCCCCCTTCTGTGCCGCAGCATGCAAAGCAAATCTCAATTAGACATGGTACATGGCACGCAGCCACGTCTCCCGACTACAGCAGGATCAAAGACAGCTATAATCCCAACGAGGTGGGTTAGCGTCAGCTAACGAATGCTCTGGGGAAGAAATCCACCCGGATTTGCATGGCTTCATGGAGAGCGAGCAGAGCTCCCAGGGCTGGAGAGGCAGAATGGGACTGATCCAAGGCTTCTCAGGGAAAACCATCAAAGCCCAGGGTGGGTAAGGAGTGAAAACCAGATGAGGGGAGGAAGGAAAGCACCGGAGGGTGGTGTTCACCTCCTTTCTCACCTCCCTCCACAGTTCTTGGCCCTGTCACCTCCACGTAACTTAGCACTCCTGCTTTTCAGATGGCTCATTGCCTCTGAGTGCTTAAAGCATGTTTCGGCTCCTGGATTTTACGCCTGGCTGCCCTGGAAGGGTATGAGATGGCATTGGCACAGCTAAGGCTGTGGGTCAAGCTCCACTGGTGTGTGCAAAGACTTCTCATTCACTGCTGGCACCCAGCTCCAACCGCCCCAGCTGCAGCACCCACAGGACATACTTGTAAAAGAAAAAAAAGAAGAAAAAAAAAAAAAAAAGAGATCCTACTGCTTTGGGTAGAGAAAGAAGAGTTAAAACAACTGCATAGCAAAAGCAGATGAAGAGCACGTACTCTTAGCCCACTCATTTATCCTTTTTATGGGCTTGCAGAGCAGGGAGGACTTCACGTATGGACACGGACTGGCTTCAGCAAGAGCACCAAGGGGTTATAAATGCTCTGCTACGAGCACCTAGAAGCTCAGCCTTCCTCCGTGTCTTGCTGCGCCTCTCCTGGGAGCAGCAGGGGAGCTCAGGGTGCTGCAGCTCTCCCCGTGACCCTGATGGCTGGATTGTCCAAGTGAGTATCCAGGACACCAGCCCTCGGCAGCTTCGCTGGAGCTCAGCAGCAGCCTCCGCACCACATCGCTCCCCACGCGCGCCCTGTGCTGAGCCAGCTTTGCCCACCTCGGCCCCTCTCTCTCTCCAGGCAGGGTGGCAACTGGTTTTTGTAGTCCAGCAAACCAAGCTGTTACCACGCTGTGGTGGCGTGGCACGCCTGTGCTCTCCGGGGGCTCCTGAGGATGTGCTTGTGCACAGTTTCTGAAGGTAGGATTTTTGTTATAGTTGCCCAGTGTTGAGTTAGGCACCTGGGAGGGGCTGGGAAGGGATTTACAGGGAAATACAGTGATGTCCCCAGCCTGCGGGACCCTGGCAGGGCTGTTGGTGCTCTAGCAGGGCAGCCGAGCTGCTCCTGGGGCTGCAGTGCTTTTGGAGGGGGCTTGGGCAAAGCGGGGAAGGGTGAGGTGTTTGCTGCAGAGTCGCAAATGTGCGGGAGCACCTGGCCTGCTGCAGGCTGCCAGCACAGGGTGGGGAAGGAGTGACAGCCCGGTTCAGGCGATGTCCACGGGGAGGACAGGGAGATGCACGCGTCGCGTCAAGCCTGTCCTGCCTTGGTAGAAAACAAGACCCAAAAACCTGTGGCAAGAAAATGTACAAAGAGACTCTGGCTGAGAGGAATGGAGGGAGAAGCAAAGCAAAGCAGAGAAAAATGGAAGAGGAGAGGGGAGGAGAGGAGAGGGGAGGAGAGAAGAGAAGAGACAAGAGAAGAGAGGAAAGAAGAGAGGAGAAGGAGAGCAGAGGAGAATAGAGTAGAATTGAATAGGGTAGAATAGAGCAGAGTAGGACAGGAGTAGAATAGAGTAGAATAGAATGGGGTAGAATAGAGTAGGGTAGAACAGAACTGAGTAGAATAGAATAGAACAGAACAGAACACAATCTATATAAAATAAAATATTGCTCTTCCATTTCTATCTAATATACATCTAATATAAAATATTGTTCTCCCACTTAAACAGAAACCCTTTGTGGGTGGTAACAGGGCCACACGTCCAGGCATCCCCACTGCCCTAGCAGGACCCGACAGTCACAGACATGTAACCGATGCATCAGGTGGGCAGCCAGCCCCGCTGCTGCGGCTCTGCAGGTATTGCAGCCCACCCACAGCACCTGTGCGCTCAGTTCCCATCCTTCGCTGCCCCTCAGCAGCCTCCCAGAGGGAACTAGAGGGAGCCTGGGTGAGTTCTGCACGGCAAATGCAGATTTTGACCTCTCATAAGTAGAGCTGCTGGGATGCTTCAGCTTGTCAGGCTGCAAGCCAAACACGGTGGGTCGGTGGGTGTCCCGGCACGCGCAGGGGCTTTTGCTCCTGTTTCCAGGTGCGTTAAGGAGAGCTGCCGAGCCTATGAAGTCTGTTGCTGAGGGAGGTGAAAACACCGGCAGAGCAATGCTTGGGGAAAGTGTTGCAAAAACTCTCACTTGATCAAAAGGTTAGCTTCTGCTTGTTTCTTTTTGATCCATCTCTTCAATTTGTCCTGACAAAGAAGCAATTGCAAACCGTTCCCATCCTCCCTCCCTCCCCCTTGACTGAAGAGACCCAGTTTCTTCTCTGTCTCCAGCCTGTCTCTCCGTTGCTGGACGTGGTTTCCAGCAAAACGCATTCCTGGGGTTCCGGGCGGCCTCCCCGCAGCTGGCGGGGTTGGCAGGGCAGGACCCAGGCACGCAGCACGCACAGCACCGTGGCAGGGCAGGCTCAGCAGCACCAGAGAGGAGCCAGCGCCCAAATACCACTGGCAGCTGCCAAGTACAGAACCGTTATTAGAGGGTCGCAGCTGCTCCTCTCGACGTAAGAGGGAAGAGCCAACGCCAGAAAGAAAAGCATGGCAAGAGGTGGGGGGAAGGCTGAGAGAGAGCCTGTCCTGCCCGAGCCGGGGCAGAAGCAGCTGCTCCGCTGGGATTGCTCTCCCTGCCGCCCCGCAGCTGCTGGGCTCTGCTGAGCGCTGCCATCCAGCCCCAGCTTACGCGGCTCCCCGGCCAGGCCGGGCTCTTTCCAGCTCTTTCTTGCCCGTGGTCTGAAGCAGGATGAGCTCAGAGAGCTGACCGGCCACGAGAGGGGAGGTGGGGCGCTGGGGGCACCCCACGAGCCCCCGGGGTCCCCTGGCTGACTGCAAAAGCACTGGGTCTAAACTCACCTCCTCCTCCTCTTCCTACCGTCGCACGAACGGGAGGGAAGTTCACCCCCACCAGACTATAAAAGACCCATATTTCTCTTCTCCTCTTGAGGAAATTTGCCTTAGGTGGAGGTGCTACGAAGTGAGCTGGGCAAGCCGTGCATCTGCCTCCTCTCCATCTCCAGTAGGACCGAGGACCTCAGAAACATCAGCAGTGATGCTCCTGCCCCGCTCTGGGCACAACACTGAGTTTCTCCCTCCATCCCTGGAGCTGCCAGCAATTGCTATTTCAAAAGACGTCGGTGGACTGGATGGCTTGACGGTCTGAACCTGAACAGTGGTTCCCACGCGTTGCTGCAGCTCTCGCGTTCCTCGACAGGCGCCCCGTTGCACGTTACTTCAAACCCCCTTTGATGTGGCCGTGAAGTTTTCCGGTGGGAGCAAGCAGCGGGGCCAGGGAGCTCAGACCCAGGGTGGGGAATGGCCACACGCCAGGACCACAGGCTGGAGACACAGCTGGGGGGGTTGGGATACAAGGCAGGGGCTGAAGCCACGTGCCAGCATGCGTTGGTGGCAGCCCCAAGCTGCCATGAAGCACACGTGGGCAGCTGGCAGGGGACATGCCCTCAGGCGAGGGGATCCCAGCGGCCACCCGCTCCCCTGGCTGGCCCTGGCAGGGGCAAAGCTCATCCCGAGGAAGGGCAGGACTCAGCAGGACCAGAGGGACCATGGCCTTCACACAGATGGTCTGAGAAAGGGGACAGGGTGAGGTGATGTCACCTGGTGTGCCGGTAGGTGGGTGTCCAAGAGCAGCAGGGCATCAGCAGAGGCGGAGGCACAGCAGGAGGGATTTTTCAGGTGGTGCCACTGACAGCAAGCGTCTGAATTGTGCTCCTTGGCATGGGCTGCCCTCGCTGTCATGACAGCCCCATCCTGACTCCCCTGGCAGCCCATGAGTGAGGATGGAAACACGGGAAAACTGGCCCTGAAGGCAGGAGCACCCCTTGTGTGAGCTGTGGCTGCGGTCCATGCGGCTGCACTTGTGGCACAGCTTCGTCCGGCACCTCACCCTCACGGACACACTTTTTCCTTCTCTCCCACAGGTCCAATGGCTCAACAAACGCTCCCGAAATGCTGCGCTGGGGGAAGTCAGGGTCACCCTGAGCGAGCTAATGCCTCCCAAAGGGTGAAGGCTGCCAAGGTGATGGCTCCATCACACGGCCTTGCCTGCGTGCCCATACGGTGGCCAGGGAGCTGTGTGTCAGGACAGCCGGCCCTTCGTTTGGCTAACGAAAAATCCCCACCCTGCATCCTCGGGGACCATCTGTGGGCTATTTGCCACAGCAGCCCCCTCCTGTTCCCAGCTGACTCCTCGGGTAGGGTCTGCAGGAAGGCCGGGCGTTCCAGGGATGGGGTTTGAAAATGCATCTCGCAGGTGAAGTCTCCAGGGAAGTATGGGGGTGCATTGGATGACCCAGCTTGTGCTGTAGCACCTTCTCCCTTCTCCACCCACGGAGACAAGAGCTCGCTGCACATTTCACTGGTGCCCGTTCGGTTTGCTTAAAGGCAAAGTCCAAAATGGAGACAAGTGATGTGTGCCAATATGGAATGGATAGTGATTTAAAAAATGTTAGAGGTGCATTTTAAGCAGCTGCTAACGATAGTAGTGTATTTTAGAACAGAGAACAAGTGGCATCTCGAGCCCAGCAGCCTGGACAATAAACCGCTGCGGACAGGATGGTGGCTCCTGGGGGCTGGAAGCTCTCTGGGTGAACAGCATCGCAGGGCTGCAAGGAGGTAGCAGAAAGCAGTTGCTGGTTTTGCCATCCTCTGTCCTGCCCTCCCTGCAGAGGCCAAGCATGATTTGGTTGGCTTTGGGCTCTCCTCCCTGTCACCCACGACCACGTTTACAGGTTTTGATCTCCAGAGCTGCCCAGGCACGCAGCAGCAGCACGGGACACCTGTCACCCTGCCTGCTGCCACACCTGGGGCAGATGCATTCCCTGGCCTCTTTGGGAAATGCCGCCCGCTCCTGTCTGCTCCAGTGGATGGTTTCCCTCTCCCCCGCGCCGTGCGCTGCCTCTCGCTTGCACTGATCAGGCCCGTCACTGCGCTGCCTCTGCACGGGAGCGCATGGGCAGCAAATGGGTCTGACCACAGGCGGAGCGAGGCGAAGCTCAGCTGAGGAAGAAAGAGGCGGCTTATAAATAAAGATACAGTGGGTTTGTGGTGTTATATATATTTTAGATATAAAAATATATCAGAAATATGTATTATTTTTATATATATATATATTAAAAAAAAAAGTTCCAGCTATTTGTGCAGACAGATGGGCAAGTAGCCCTGCAAATCCTAGCAGAAACATATCACTAAGGCAAAGCCCTATCAGCCCACAGATCCACAACCCTCACTCCCTTCTCGCACAGGTTCCCCCACCTCAAGGCCCACGCACGGAGGAGAAGCCAGCCGCTAGCTTGCAGGTGAACACGCTGCTCAGGACCCTGTTATTCCACCCTCAACGTGAGTCAACCAGTTTATGTAGTTAAACTATGAAGCTAATTTCACTCCTCAAAGTCTCAAAGCTTCTCTAATTAGCCTCTGGCCACTTTAGGTTTGGAGCTATTAACATGAGCTGGAGATTCGTTTCCGTGCGATTGCTGGTGCCGGTGGCTGGCCGTGTTCGGCTGGTTTGGATGCGCCTGGGGTAGCTCTGAAAGGCAACGAGCTGTGGCCTCAAGCCCTCACACAGCTTCTCCTGCCCACCCGTAGTAACCACAGGTGACGGTGTTCTTGGGGCTGTAAAGCAGAACGCCCCACTGAAGCAGCAGCAGAATTTGGGTGACCCACCGGATTGCCCCAGGGAACATGCAGCGCCCGAGGACAGCCTGAAGGCAGCACGCGTGCAGAGCAGAGGCACAACGGCTCTTGCACGGGGTCTGGGTGGCTTCAGCCAGAGGTCTTAATGACCTGGGATTATTTCTTGGGGTTTCCAGGTTTTTTTGCATCCTCCTCCAAGCTTCTCCCCCACCTTTGTAGTGCCAGGCTCTCCTGCAGGTACCAGCCAATTTGCACCAAGCCAAGGCGCAGGGGTCCGGCCCAGAGCGAGGTCAGCCTGGGACCAGCAGCAGCCCCCAGCACCACGGGGGTCTCTCCCCACGGGCATCACGTGCTGCGGTGAAGATGAGCCGTCCCCTACACACGGCTGGGATGGAGGGGCTGACGGAGGGGGATTTCTCTCCTTGTGCACAGAGGAGTTTGCACGTGAAGCTGAGGGCGCAGAGCTGCAGCTCGCTGGGGTGGCACGGTGGAGCTGGGGGGGCAGATGGAGAGTCAGGCTGTGGTCCTCCCCGCCGTGCCTGTGGGACAACAGTGTCACACCCTTTGCTTTTCTGTGCTCCGCAAGCCTGGAGGCTCCTCCTGTACTTAACGGGTGGGTAGCCCTAGCCAAGCACCATGCAAACGGACTGGAAGCAAGACGTCCAGTTCAAGACGGACACCAAAGTACTCAGATCCCATTCGGTCTACACTCAGAGCTGGACGTGTTAGACCTGTCCAGACTATGGAAGAGCTCAGATTCAGCTCTGGAGACAAATTTTGGGGCCCAACCAGTTCAGCGTTTGGTTTGAAGTCCCCTAAGCCGGTTCCCAGGGCTATGCTCCACTCAGCTGGTGGGAAGGACCCTGCGGGCAGTCAGGCTGTGCAGCCGGACACTTTGGCACCCAAGTCTTGGTCCCAGCCAGGAGAGTCCGCAACCAAGGCTCGGCCGGTGGGAGCAAACATTCAGATGCTCACGAATTTCCCCGCCTTGAACAGCACCTTCCTGCAGCTGCTGGCCAAGCAAAAATCATTGTGGAGGTGCTGGCAGCCAGCCCCGGGCGCATGTGCACAGGGCTGAGCAGCCTTTGATCGGCTCAGCTCGTTAATCTGCCTACACGTGCCACGTGTCTCCTCTACAGGAGCTCCCAGCTGCTGTGGTGCCTGGCAAACCTCCCGTGTCCACCCTTCCCTCCTCCTCCTCCTCCTCCTCCTCCCTAACCACCTGCTTTCTACAGCAGGTTCCTGCCTCTCCCCTTCCCTGCCCCCACCTTCAAGCAGTCCAAGCCCCGCTCCCCAGTTGAAAGCAAGAGGCAAAAGGGAGCTTTTGCTCACGTGAAGCTTGGGCACCTCCCCTGCCATTCCCATGCTCCCCATGCCGCTGGAACTTTGCCCACCCAGACCCCGAAGTCATCCCCGACTGTGTTCCTCGCACCCCACATGGGCCATCTGGGTGAGCAAAAGCCACCCAAAAGCTCACCCAAAGGCGAGCCTTTCCTACCTGTGCCCCCCAGCTGGTCCTCCTGGGGTCCCCTCCTGGGGTCCCCTCCTGGTCTGTGCAGCTGCATCCCTGGGGACAGCGGCAGCTGCTGGGGTGGGCAGTGGGATCTTGCAAAGTGCCAGTTTGTGACAGGCTGTCAGGGGAAAGAGCTAAAAAGGCTGCAACTCCCCCTGCTTGCCTTCCTGCAGACCCCCCAGCTACCCCCCGGCAGGGGTGGGCACCTTCAAACTACACAGGGGCTGAGCCAGAGCTGGGTGGTGCCTCCCCCTCGCTGTTGACTGGCGAAAAAAAAAAAAATCTAGGATAATGCTAATCCCAGTGATTGAGCATCACCATGAAGATGCTCTGGTGCAACCATGTTTGCTGGTGAGGAGAAACAGCCCACCCGCCTGACCCCCTCCTTCCTCCCCTCCCTGCATGCTGGTAGCTGCTGCTAGTGAAACCAGTAGCCACAGCTTCTCTGGAAAAAAAAAAAACCAAGCATGTGATTGTTCCTAATCTGGCACAGCCTAAGCAGTCCTGATAAGAACAATCCCTCGTCAGGAGTGTTCATGATGACCTTGCACATAAGCTGCTGCTCCTGCAGCAGCACCAGCGGAGCCCTTCCTTCAGGTTTCCTTCAGAAACCTCAAGGATCTTGCCCAAACCTTATCCCCCTGCGTGCAGGACCTGATGCTGGGCAGCATTTCCCACCCAAACTGGAGTCCCAGAACAAGATTAAACCATCACATCCATTAGAAGGCCAAAAGCAGGGAGTCAGAAAGCCCCCAGCCGTGCCTGCCCGTGCCCAGCCACACACCGCCCTACAGCACTCCCAGCTCTGCATGGGATATGATTCCCCTGGGAACTCCTCTGTGTATTTTAGGATTTTCCTGTGCTTGCAAAGACAGAAGCAGCGTGTGCGTGGGCCAGCTCCACGACTGCTTCCTCACCTGACATCCCCCCCACTGCCACATGGTCCCCCCCATCCAGCTCCACCAGGCAGCGGTGATCCACAGCCCCCACCCAGGCAAGCAAAGCAGAGCATTGCACCAACAGCCAGCAGCGAGCACTTGTGCTTTCTTCCCCTGGTACTTAGCCCACGTAAACAAAATGCAAATATGTGTTTAATAAAATAAACAACAGCACGCCAGCTGGGGACCAGGCAGCATCTCTGTGTCGGTGTGTCAGCTCTCGCCGGGCACCTGGCGGCATCAGCAAGGGGACAGCTGTCCGAAGGAGGAGCAGCCCTGTTCATCTCCCTCCCTGGCCCTGCCTCCTCAGGGAGAGCAGAACAACCCGTGAGCCTCCAAGGTCTGCTTGGCTCCAGATAAGCATCCACCTCCCCGCCACCGCTTACCTCCTTTTCCGAAGTTCTCATCACCAAACTCAAGTGGCTTCATGGCCGGTTCAACTTTTCCAACAAACTGGCTGGGAGGCAAATGTTGTCTCAGGCAAGAGATAAGGGTGCAGACCACAATCACACAGAAAGCCTGTTATAAAAGCAGGAGAGTTAAATCCTGTGGAGCCCTGGTTTTGTTTGTTAGCTGCAGGCAGAGACTTTACTCCTGTGGGAGCGCAGCTGCAGCCTGTACCGGCCATTTGTCACCAGGGAGCCTGGTGGGGACTGGTCTGACCATCCCCTGGCTGCGGCAGAAAGCTGAAAGTTACTACCTGGTGGTAGCAGAATGGTTGAGATTTGGGTTAAACTGTGGGTTTTTTTTAAGAAACAGCAGGTTGGGAGAGTGGAGGGGGGATAAAAGGCAATTGCATCCTTTGGAGAAACAGCAGTCTGAGTCTGCTGTGCCTTTGGGATTTGGTGGAGGGCCAAATGCAATGTAGCCCATCCACCTCACGCTGCCGGTAGCCCCGTTCCCATGCAAACACACCAGTGAGAAAGCTGATGAGAGCCGAGGCTCAGCTTTTCCCTGCTGAGCATCCACTGGTGCCTGAGGAGCATCCCCTGGCGAGCTGAGCCGGGCTGTGGGTCCCAGCTGCCTCCTTCCCGCTGCGCCCCTGACCGCCGGCACCCTTCCAGCTGCCTCCTGTGGGCACCGCGCCGGCCGAGGGCCGATAACAAACCCAACACATCCTCGAACCCGGGGGGGGGAGGAATTCCTGACCCAAGCGCAGGCACCATCCAACCCCTGGCTCCAGCGATAACTCGCTGTGGTTGCGATGGGGAGGCGTGCACGGGGGATGGGGTGGGGAGAGGAAGAAGCGGTGTAAGCAAGAGGAGGAAATGTTACCACGAGCCAAACGACACTCCCAGGAGATGTCTCCCTCAGGTACCGGCCAAGCACAGAGTTCCATTTGTTCTTTGAAGAGAAATAAAGGTGTTGGTTTGCTCAGCCTGTGGCCCGAAGAGCCTTGGGAATGAGCCCTTCTGCTGCCCGCTCCTGGAGCCAGCCCTGGTCCTGCCCTTATGGGTTTGCCATCCAAAGGCAGCTGGGCAAGAGTAAGAGAAAAAAATTAAACCCACTTCGTGGTTTTTGGTGCCCCAGCAGATGGGGACCCAACCTGACATCTTAAAGGCACCCAAGTTCCCCCAAAGCCTGGCTACAACCTACCTGAAAAACTCAGGCCTCGCCGGAGCGGCACGTTTGGGCATCTGACCACCACAACTGCCATTTTTAAGCATCTGGCACAGGCGCAAAAGACATCTGTGGTCCAGGCAGCCGGGGTTTGCGTTGTCCTTTTAATTGTATAGAGATCTGCCGGTCCATAACGGGATGCCTAGGGAGACACCCCGGGGCTGGCTGGGGCTCTGGCCCTGATGCCCTGGGATGATGTCCCAGCTCCGCATGCTCTCCAGGCAGTTACAGCACCATGAACCAAACACAGCAGCTCTGCCCCTGCCACAGCTGGCACAGCTGGCAGAGCGGGTACCGAGGGGAAAAGAGCCAGATTTAGCTCAGGTTATGATCCGAATGCCTGCTGAGTTTCTCACCCACGGGATGGGCTTGGGTTCCACGGGCAGAGCTCTGCGGGGTAGCCAGCACCTTTCCTGCACTGCTGGGCACGGGGCTCCCACCGGATTCTCTCTCCCCCACCCCCACCCCAGCAGCCCTAATGCACACCGAGTTTCTCTTATTCTCACTCAAAAGGAGCTTGCAAGATAAGGAGCTGCTTGGAGCTTCTCGGCAGGGCTTTATCTCCAAGGGCAGCAATCAAACACTTTTTTTGTTGTTTAGTTAAGCAAGACTGACAGCTGGAAAAATACATTTAAGTGAGCATTAAGAGGCATCGATAAGCAGAGCACTGGAATGAATTCAGCGGGTGCAGACGGCGGAGTGCCCGGACTGTGCACAGGGCTCGTGCTATAGGAACAGCTGTGGATGGGAAGCAAAACCCCCCCAGACCCGGAGCGCGAAACACTCGGAGAGAGCAGCTAGTCCAAAAATCCAGTCCCTGCGCTCAGGGGCCAACTAGCCAGTGGGATGTATTCCAGAACATTTGCTTAATACTATCATGAGCTTTTAAACTAGATCAAATCTTTGCTTGTCAATTAAAAAAAAAAAAAACAAACCAAAAACCCAAACCCAAACCACCAACGCGGTGGCTCTGTGTTCATACTGCTGTTTAGCAGGGTGGCAACTGCCTGGAGCCTGGGCAGCAAAAAAGAGCCGGAGACAGAGCAACATCATTTCTTCTGGATTTCCCCTTCCAACAAATCCTCCCTAGGAAATTCCCCCTGCGAAAGGGAGATCCCAATCTCTACCTCCATTCTGACCTTCCCAGCATCCACTTGAACGATGTTGCTCCAAGATTAGTCCTAAATTTACCCTCTAGTTTCACACAGCTGCCAAGGAGACCCGTTAAGTGATGTCTCTGGTCAGGGCCGGTGCTGAATCTCCCTGAGCTGTAGCTCTCTTCACACTATTTTATACAATCAGGCCATCTTTCCTATCACCACAACTCCCAGTTTTTAAAACCAAGGGGAAAGGCTTTACCCGCTCCCCTAACCAGGAATGAAATGGGAAAAACACGCTCCCCAGAAGACATCATCCAAACAGAGAAAATTTGTTTTACTGAACCACTTGGGTAATGGAGAAATGTTTCAAAAGCCCTTCCGTGCCCGAGGAGTTTCTAAAACACAAAACAAAATAAAATCCAGCCGACCAGATGCCAAATTCAGACTATCTAGCAGTTGCCCGAATCACCACCGACTGCAAAACACCCTTTTGTAAAACACGTGTAGCTCCGTCAGAGCACTGGGTGCTCACCAGTACACAGCTGAAATTCTCTGCTCAAGGACAGAGTTTTAGACTGGCTCTGGACCCAGCTCCTGATCTGCCACACACACACACACATCCACCTGTTGGCTTGGTGAGGGGCCACTGGTTAAACTGGTTTGCAGTGGAAATGCAAGCCCCATGGCATCCCAGCCAGCCTCACGGTCCCAGCTATATAAAACCCTTTATTAACATTTTTAGAAATACCCACACTACTGGTGCCCCAGAGTGTTGCCCAGTTCAGGTAATCGTTTCACTTTGAGTAATTAAGATTCAGCTCTTTCTTCCCATTCTTCACAGCTCTTTAAAGGGGAAATGGTACCTTTTTGCTTGCTTTTTTTTTTTTTTTTTTTTTTTTTTTAAAGGCTTTCTGCATTGGGACTCAGGGGTGCTCAGGGCTGATGTTTCAGGATGATTCCTCTCCCTATCCCAGCCTCCTCCAGAGCCCTGTGTTGTACCGACCCATCCCCAGCACGGCCATCCTCCTCAGCGATGCAAAAGGTTGTGGGATTTTGAGAGAACACCCTGGGCAGGCAGTCTGCAAACTTGCTATTCCCACTCATGGGAAGTGAACAAACGCCTTCCCTAAGAAAAAAAAAAGAGACTTACAGCTTGGGGTCAACCCCACACTAATCAGGTGCCTTCCAGGGAACGGGCTTAACATGTGGTTTGAAATGTGCTGATGAACAAGTCAATGCCTCCAAGCAAAGTCGCGGTGCCCAGAACGTCTTAAGCATCAGCCATAAGACACACGAGTTCCCCACGGTTTAGAAAGCCGGGGTTTAGCTGGAGATGACATTAAAGGCCGTTGGGATACGGGCACGGTACCAGTGTGCCCCACAGGGATGGTGCACAGCCCACGGCACGGCTGCAGCTGTCACCTGAAGGGGGTTTTCTCCCCCCCAGCAAGGACAGGACTGGACCCTGACTGCACTCATGCCGCGAGAACTTTGGTTTGGTGTCTTCACTACCCAAACAAAGGTTTCTCACCCGCATCCCTCTTGCCGTCCCGTTTTCACCAAAAGCACCCAGAGGTGGCTGAGCAGGTGGCTTTCAGGTCTGCCCTCGCCACACTTTTACACATAGGAGGGAGGGTTTGGGTCCACCCAAAAATGAGCAGCTGGGCTCACAAAAACTCGTGACGTTTTTAATCAAGGCATCCCCCAGGTAATTTGTTTCTATTTCTTATGTACTCAGGCACTCGGGTGGCCTGGTGCAAGTGCTGGTTAGCTCCGTTTTGTTAAATGAAATGAGATGTGAGCCGGGAAGGCAGCGCCTGCTCCTATTTTCTAAAGGCTGAGGATGGGGGAGGCACCGAGAGCTGGAAGCACAGAAGCACGGTCCGAAAAGGATGGTCGTGGTTTAACCCCAGCCAAGTAAGTACCAGGCAGCCACTCACTCACTCCCTGCTCTGTGCCCTGGTGGGATGGGGAAGAGAAGTGGAAAAAGATAAAGCTTGTGGGTTGAGATGAGAGCAAGTTAAAAATTGAAATGACGTAAAATATAACAACAACAATAATAATAACAATAACAAGGTTGAGATGTGTCGCAGCACTCTCCAGACTATCAGCTGCAACGAGGTCTTTTACCATCTCATACTGGCACACTCTCCATCCCAGTCCCTCTGCTGCCTTCTCCTCCTCACTCAGGGCGTGCTCTCTCTCCTCTTGCTTCTTCCTCTCTCATCTCCTTCTGCTGCTTCCTCTCTCTCCCCTTCTTCCTCGGCTGCTCCCTCTTCATCAACTCTCCATCCCTTAACAGAACCAGCCACAGCTGCACTTATCTACATCAACCAACCTGCTGCCCCTGAAGCCAGCCCGCGGTTGTACAGTATCAATGCCAATTAACCCAGCTTCATTCTTCTACAGAGATGAGAACAAGTTAATTATTGAAATTATGTAAAATATAACAATAATGATAATAATAACGACAACAAGAAAACCAACATCAATTAAGAAAAAGGAGAGAGAGGAATAAAGCCCAAGAAAAAAAACCCAAGTGATGCACAACACAATCTCTCACCCATGCCCAGCCAGTCCCCCAGCACAGAAGTCACGTTGGGGTTTTTTCTTGCAAGGACACTGCCCTGGGGGCTGATCATCCCCCAGCATCAGCCCAGCATCCCTACCAGCTGCCCCACAGCCTGTCCCTCTGCACACAGAGTGTTTGCCTTCCAATACCAAAGCCAAGCCCAGTTGCTGAATGGGAACATCCATGACCCCAAAGGCCCACAAAGAGAGAGGTGGGGGGGGTTAATGTGTGTACACAAGGCACAAGCCATCTCCGCAAACAAACCGGTGCCGTCAACTGAAAGTTCCCAGCAGCAGGAGGGGAAATCTGGCACCAAACAAAAGCCAACTCTGCGGCCAGGTGCACGGGAGCTGAACGAAGACCAGATTGGGGTGACTGTGCCAAAAATGTTTTCTGCTTTTTCTCATCTGTTTGCAGAGCTTGTGCAGTCCTTTCCCTGCACCTCAGTGCGGAATCCAAACAACTTTCTCCTAGGAACAGGGGGCAGGGCTGAAGAGCGGTCACTAGTCGGAGCCTGCAGCCTTCATAGAAACCCTGATGTAATAAAAAATACAGATGCATTAATCAAAAGGGCAGTGATCAGCACAGTCTTCTGTATTGGCGAGAGGTAAAGGTTAAGGCAAGAGATCTGTCATTCGGCCAGGAGAGCACGCACTATAAAAATAACCTTTCCCCCTTCTGAGTGACATCCTCGTCCTCTGAGGTTAGGGACTCGACATGAAGGAGCTGGCCTTTCTGTGAGCTGCCCACTTCTGTGGCTCAGCCCTTCATTCTTCAGCCAGGACACAGGGAAAACCGCTGAACTCACCCCCAGTGACCCAAAAGCAGCTGGGAACTGTAGGCAGAGCTTACGTCCAAAGGCTCCCCTGGGGAAGGAGCAGATTCAGGACAGGCAAAGCTGTGTTACAATTTCTGGGACAAGAAGTGTAAATAAGCCGTTGACCCACTGATCTCCAGCTACAACAAGGGGATAAACCAAGCAGGAACATCGAGCTCCACTAGATCCTGAGCCCTGCTCCCTCAGGTCACGTTCTAGTGAGCACCAGTTGCTATTAAAACAGCTTCTTTAAGCACCACCATCCACTGCTGCTTCACCTGTGGAGCTCGGTGGGCTTCCAAGATTACCTCCAGGCTCCGCTGACCCACTGGAGCCAGGCTGTTAAAGCCCACACTGCCTACACCTCCTGCCCAGTGCCTTTGCAACTTTACATCTTGAGGCCAACATATCCTACTTCTCAGCAAGCTTGTACTGGCAGAGCATTCAGTTTTGCCAGAGACCACAGGGTGATGCAACACCAGCAGCTCTCCAAAATACAGCGAATTCAATGTGTGCACGTTGCCAGGTTCACACTGGTCCACCACTGAAGGAATCCACGACGCACAAGTACGCTGCCGCCAAGGTGACTCCTACAGCAAAAGAATCAGCAAGAACAGAAAGTAATTACCCCTACAGATCTGCACCAAGATTTTGGGCATGTTGCATGTCAGAGATGACTTAGACTCAACGTGGGGAGTCTAAGACTTGACATGAGAAGAGCACAAGGACCTCAAGGCAGGGTGAACCTGCTGCTTGTGCTGAGGGCAGGGTGCTAAAACGTGTGCTGCCCAGCACAGACCCATACTGGGAGCGGAGACCAGTCCAGCTGAACAAGCTGTTGAACTCTGAGAGCTCAAGCCTCTCCCACACACAAAGACAAAGAGGGAACGCTACCAGGAACCTCAAGACCTGAGATCTAAACTCTTTGCAACTGTTAAATATTTCAGTGGGAGCCTAGACTTTTGTCAGTTCCTCTGGATTCTGTATCACCACATCCAGCAAGAAGCCTAGTTTGGGATGCTGCGTCCTCGGGGCGCTCCTGAGGGACCCCCTAGAGGGTCTCTGCTCCAAATGCCCTCGCCAGCATCGCAGGCTCATTGGGAACCACTCACTCTCATTGCCAGCTCTTGCACAGCGGCGAGCAGAAAGGCTGGGAAGCTGCAAGCCACGAAGCAGCCAGGCAAAGGCAGGAACACTGCGAGCCGGAGATGGGGGAGCCCCTTCCCTGCAAGGTCCACGCTGCCGTGTTGCCACCTCGCTCCAGTGCTGAGGTGGCCTGGAGGGGCCATGGCAGAGCAGCACAGCCCTGAGGATGCCCACGAGAGCCCGTGACTTGTGCAGTGGGGCGCTGGTACGATGCTATCTGCAGTGCCTCCAGTTTTGTCTTTCTTTTTCATCCCTTCCTCTTTTTGGGTCTTCTTTACTTGCTTGGGAAGTGGGAACACAAATTGTGACACAAGGTGGTCTCATTTAGAACTCAGCTGGAGCGTGTGGCCACAGAAACTTCTTAGGTATGCCTTAATATTTCTGATTTCGTCTTTTCTTTTATTAAATTGAACAGTAGAAAGGATGATAACCAAGAGATCTACCTGCTCCTCCAGAAACGTCGTTACCTGTCACTTAGTACTTTTATGGGTGTACAAAGACCTATTTATATAAATATTGTCTAAAATCCTGTTTTATGTATAAATAAACCTATCAAAAAATACATATTAAAAAAATCAAAACTAGTTGGGAGAGGCCAGAAAGAAAACCAAATAAAGACATCATGGAAAACTTTCATTTTCCTTGAGGTTGTTCACACTTTCAAACTGGAATGAAAAGACCTCAAAGTGAATTTCAAAATCATGAAATTTGAGTCTTGAGCCTTCATCCAAAACATGATTCAATGTAAATGAATGGTTTGCTTTTTTTATTCATAAAGAGAAACCAGTATTTTTCCAAACAACTTTAGCAAGGGATTAATAAAAGAACCATTTTT
>JAVJGJ010000002.1:33891970-33918308 GCA_035590215.1 Microhierax caerulescens | reverse complement strand
TTCTAGCCTTGCAATTAGACTTTCATTCTAAGGCGAGTTTTTTTAAGCCCTTCATACCTGAGACATTACACACAATCCTCTATAATCTCTTCCTGAGGAAATTATTGCATTATTTAATGACCTTTGTGCTGGGCAATTGCAGCAGGCTTCCTTCCTCCTTTCCATTCCTTGCTCCCTTTATTTACCTCTGCAACAGGCTTGCGGGGTCACAGTCCCGGCTGCCTTCCAGTGGCTCGTGGTTCAGTCAGACGCAGGAGAGGAGACGACGGGCTCGGTGGGACCGTTCAGCGTGGGCGATGCAGGGTTTTAACGCAGGCGCTGCGATGCCCTTTCCCTTCAGTGCAAACAAACACGGCACGGTTGCTTCCTCGCAGGCTGTGGGGAGGAAGTGCAATGGCAGGGAGAAAAAAATAAAACCCACGTGCAGAGGAAATGCTGAGAGTTTCCAGATGGCAAACACCGGAGCAGAGGTCAGCAAATGTTTGAGATGATTGCAGGGGGTGCTTTTTCTCTACCCAGCCGGAGGTTCAGTGTCCTGCTGGGCAGGAAGATCTGTTTCCAAGGCAGGACACAGGCAACTGGTAATATTCCGACCCTGTTCAAGGCTGTACCTTTTGATTCGGCTGTTTTCCTAACTTGGTGGGAACTAGGAGTTTCTTGTGGATGCTCTCACAGGGTGCCGGAGCACTTTAGCTCTCCTGTGCGCCATTTAAATTCTGCCTCTCCAGCCCTGACTTTACAGTGCCTCGAGAGCTGTGGGCTTCAAGAATTAGGAAGGATGGACAATTCCTGAGTCTTACTTTATTTCTGTAAGAAAGGAACAATGAATAAAAGCAACATTCCTCAGGGCTGGCAGCAGAGGCAGCGTTCGTGAGGCTTTCTGAGAGGATGCTTAGCCCAGCACACAGCACGCTGGGCTGGAACGCGACTGCTACGCGCTGCTCTGGCTCTGCCAGAGACCCTCGAACAAATCCCATCACCTCTGCTTACCCTCCTGCCTCTTCCAGCACCATTCCTCAGACAAGCACTTCAGTGCTACACCACTCCAAGACTCAGTCTCCTGGCTGGGATGCTTTTCTCCTGAGGCAGGGTTCAGTGCATTCACCAAAGGCAGACTGGACTGCGTTCAGTCTTTACTGGCTGATGGCTGTTTAATGAGACGGGTAAATATAGATCATACACACACAAACACACGGCGCTTTGTTTGCACATTATAATACAATTGTACTTAATGCTGTGTCACTTGGAGCTCGGCATACTTTGAAAATGAAAGTCATAAAAAAGTGAATTTCATATTAGGAAAAACAAGTGGCCTGTTTGCTGGTGATCAGCTTTGTTGCCTGGGTACTAAGTACAGTAGCTCCTTTTTGCTCCCTGCCAGGGCCCTGTAAGTGCATGCTGTATTTTATTTCAGTCCAGAACCATTATGGCTATTTATTCATTTCCAGTAAAATGCTCCATTTGCTGCTTCACGTGGACCCAGGCTGGCATCGGAGGCAATCCTGCCTGTGTGTTGAAGCAGCTCGCCCAAGGCTGCCTCAAGGATCTTTCAAGGGAGGATTTGAATTCTTAAAAGCCTTATTGTTTTTGCAAGGCACAGCAAACAGTACTTCTTCCACCTACCTGCTTTTCTGTAAGCCACGGAAACAGCGCAGGGCTGGGCTGTGCTCCCTGCACCGGCTCTGGCTCACCGGGGCAGCTGAGTCGCAGCCCAGCAGCATCTGCTGACTTCTGGCTGCCGGGCTTGTGATTTTACGACCACTACAAAGCTGCGATAGCTCGCTGAGGATGTGGTCTGCAGAGGAGACCAACAGGGATCTCGAGGCAGGAGCAGATTCAGGCACTGTGATTTAACACCGCATCACTCACCCGCTGAGCCTCAGGAACGCAGAGCACTGCGGTTGGAAGGCAGGATACATAAGCTCAGATGCTAGCACCTGGCCTAAGGACAGTCAGTTTTCTTAATTCTAAGAGTTAATTTATTTGCTTTCTCCTCCTCCGTTTGCAAATCAGAGAATGCATTCTTCAGTTTCCAGTTGTACAGACCCTTGCAGAATTAAGCTGGGTTCATTCCTTCCCATCATCATGTCTAGTAAGTGAACTGGAGGACAAATTAGGTCCCTGGACAATGTGGCTGCAAGCCCCAGGCCCCTGAGGGGTTTCCACAGCCATAACCAGCTGGGATGAACAATTACACCCACTAGAAGGGCTGAAACCCACCTCATTCCATTTGAGCTGTAGCGCAACCTCAGCCAAGACAACATAGAGGAAAAAACCAGAAACTCTTACAGATACTAACATTATATTGGTATTATTTCTAAATTGGGGAAACACAGATTTGATGGATAGGTCACTGCATGGATAAGGAGTTTCATGGGTGGTCACGCTCCAAGAGCTGTGGTCAATGACTCCAAGTGGAGACCAATGACGAGTGGTGTTCCTCAGGGATCACTACTGGGACTGAAGCAAGTTTAACATTTGTCAGCGACACAGACAGCGGGACCGGGTGCACCCCCAGCAGGTTTGCCACCACCAAGCTGTGTGGTGAGCACGCTGGGTGGAAGGGATGCCAACCAGAGAGGCCTCAGGAGTGAGAGGTGGGCCTGTGCAAACAGCATGAGGCTCAGCAAGGTCCTGCACCTGGGATGGGGCAACACCCAGTATCGATACAGACTGGGCAGAGAATGGGTTGAGAAGAGCCCTGAGGGGAAGGACCTGGGGGTGCTGGTGGATGAGCTCAGCGTGGCCCAGCAATGCACGCTCTCAGCCCAGAAAGCCACCCGTGCCCTGGGCTGTGTCACCAGCAGGGTGAGGGGGGGATGCTGCCCCTCCACTCTCCTGAGACCCCCCACCCTGCAGCGCTGCGTCCAGCTCTGGGCTCCCCCCAGCATAGGAAGGACATGGGCCTGTTGGAGCGGGGCCAGAGGGGGCCACAGAGGTGGCCAGAGGGCTGGAGCCCCTCTCTGGGAGGGCTGGGAGAGCTGGGGCTGTTCAGCCTGGAGCAGAGGAGGCTCCGGGGAGACCTTATAGTGGCCTCCCGGTACCTGAAGGGGCTGACAAGGCTGGAGAGGGGCTTTTACAAGGGTAGGTAGTGACGGGACAAGGGGAACAGCTTTAAACTGAAAGAGGGCAGATTTACATTAGGTATTAGGAAGAAATTCTTCCCTGTGAGGGCGGCGAGACGCTGGCCCAGGCTGCCCAGAGCAGCTGTGGGTGCCCCATCCCTGGCAGTGTCCCAGGCCAGGCTGGACGGGGCTGAGGGCAGCCTGGGCTGGTGGCGGGGGTCCCTGCCTGTGGCAGGGGGACTGGAACTAGATGGTCTTTAAGATCCCTTCCAACCCAAACCATTCTGTGACATCAGCAATTCTGAGACACACCAAGAGGGAGTTAATCTGCACAGCAACACTTCCAGGTAATTGCTTTTCAGAACACTATCACACCCCAAAGGCTCCAAAGAGGAATGCCAAAGAGCCGGTGCCTTTCTCCTGTTAGTCTCTTCAGTGCTGGGGAACAGGGATTTTCCAAGATAGCTTCTGACCCTGAAGTGAAGCAGCCTAGCAGTGGAAAACCACCACAGCTCTCAAAAAGTAACTACTCAAAATACCAGTAACCTCAGCTTCTTCCCACTAAGGCAAGTAACTGCAATGGATAGAAAGAACAAGCCGCACTGCACCAAGAGCACAGGCTGCTCTTGCTTTTCACCATTATCATACTTCACAGAGCGTGTTCCCAGAGGGTAGAGCTGAAAACAAACTTAATCTCCCTAATCAGTTATTAGAACAGCAACTCCAAAAATCAGATAGTCTCATTCTATTTAGTAATGTCACTATGAAAGGCGTTTAATTAATAGATTGTATCCAGTTTGGACCAAAAGCACATAGGATTTTTCCAGTTACAGACAGAAGGCAGTACATCTGATAAAGCCCAAAGACTGCACAGGCTGAATTTTGCAGGGTTTGATCCTTACTGAGCCATAGGACACTTCAGCCCCCCACCCCAAAGCAGAGCATTTAGATTTTTACCTTATATAAATGGCTGTAGGAGCGATGGGGTACACCCTAGGCTGTGCCAGTTATCCACTGAATCGCCCCAAAGCGGCAGCCAAGACCAGCTGTCTGGCTAGACAACCAAGTTTCCTTTGAAAGAAAAAGGTGGGGGTGTTGTGGGTTTAACTCTTACAATAATAAACCCACATTTTCACCAGTTAATAGTAGGTTCGTTCACTGACTTGTGAGGCAATGTGGACACCAAGACAAGAATTCACAACACAGATAAAACCCAGCAGTTTCAAGATAGAGCTCAAGCACAAGCTGTGTTTACAAATCAACTGAAAGGACGATTAATCAGCAATTTTAAACTGTCTTTACAAAATCCAAATCAGATTAAGTCTTTGAATACGCCTTCACAAAAAAATATCCCATGACAAAAATACCAATACAGTTAAATAGCTGCTTAGTCAGCTTTAACATTCAGTGACCAGGAGTAGCAGAAGGTTGTGCTCAAGTTCCTCTTTGTCTACTGCAAGTTCTCAGAAGAAACTTCAAGAACTTGCCCTCAACAGACAAATCTACAAAAAAACCTCATACCAGGAAGACACAAAGCCTTGTTCTCTGCTCATTAGTTTTGACTTACCTGGGCCCCCAGCTAAGCCAACCCAACACCTAGAAGAATCCCATGCTCTAAAAGTTTACATTACAAAAGGCACAAGTCAGAGCACACTTTGCTTTCCTTCAGGGCCTTTCCACCCCTCACCCTCAGAAATCACAGCAGTAACGCTGGAGCGCAGCTGCAGTTCTGGGACTTACCTGAAGCAGTCCTGCCAGGGAGCTTCATAGCTTAGTTTCCTCTCAGAATTTAACAAGAGCCCAACAAAGGGATTCACCTCTGACGCAACCTTTTACTACAGTTAGCACTACCATGACTCTGTCTCCTTCCCTGCTTGGTTCTGAAAAGTACGAAATGCAATGGATGAGTCAGAGGACAGTCTCCACAGGCATCCTGAAGACTTGAACTCACCCTTAGAATCCAAAACAAGGCTTCCTGCAGAATCAAGACACCAATTACATGTCAGTCCTTTCCAGCTAGCTGCAAAGAATCATGCTGAACCGTGTTTGCCCCTCTTCCACTCCCACTGGGTTTGCTGTGTGCAGTAGTACCTGTTAGGAGAAGCTTCAATAGCCCAGACAAATAACCTGGCTACTTGTACCACAAATGCTCCATCTGGGGTAATCTGACCTTTGTTTTTAGGGTAGTTAACAGGACAGATACAGGAAGTGCTTAAACCAAAACCTTCTCCCACCTCTAAAACTATAGACTTTATAAGCTGATCTTCAGTCTGCTTCACCACTTGCTTTAATCACCTTTCTCCCCTGAGCTTTCTATTAGCATTCACTTATGCAATAAACACCAAAGACATTTAAGTAGAAGGTATATCCCACCTAAAGCTTAATTTAGCCTGCCTTTGAAGGGAAGCAAGAAAGCACTTTCAGCCTAGATTAAGACCAGAAACACCACCTATTTTATCCTGTAGTTATAACGAAGACTGAAGAGTATCAACTATGATGTTTTTAAGTGCTTTATATTTATTATAAAGTATTAATAATAGAGGGTATGGAAAATGATTCTCTATACTAGAGAATAAGACAACAGCTTTTACAAGTTATGCTATACAGTACATGAAATGCTGTGCATTTGAGCTGCTTGGAACAGTATTTGCTATACAAGTCAAAAAGGGTAGACTTAGAAGTTTATTATTTATAATACAGTGTGTTAGAAAGCACAAATAACATTCAAAATAAACAAGCTCCCCAAAATCTAAAGAAATCTTTACATGACATGTACACAGATTATACTCAAGTTTCAATATACATGTTATTGTTCCCCACAAGACACTCCACTGGATTGCTGGAACACGGTGAAAGTTGAAGGTGCAAGAAAAGCACCTCTCAAGCCACGTAAGCATTGGAAAGGCAGAACAGCAATTTCCTGAAGTGTTCTCCGCAGTCTTTGGCTCTGCTATTTTTACAGCCATATACTGTGGCAACACAAGAAGAGAGATGGGCTCCAATTACAAGTATTGTCAATGCCAATCCAGTTATCTGGGGAGTTGCTAGAGCAATTCAAGGCACTCTTCCCAGTGCTGCCAGCCCACGGAACCCCCTGTGCAGGACACACCATTTTAAGAGACAACCAGGCTGGGCTAAAGTATGTTCTTGAAGGACATGGAATGAACAGTTCAAGACAAACTCCTTCAGAATGTCCAGTTCAAAGTTCATTCATACTTCACAGGCACACCAGCTTAAGAGAAACATTCATGTGTATGTAGGCAACACTTTAAAGCATATTGCTTCAGTGTGTTTAGTTGCTTTATGGTTAAAGCGGTGTAACGTATCAGCAGCTTTGAAGATAGTGTTCATGGGGCATGTTGAACCTAATCTCACAGTAAGATTTCAAGCCTACTTCACAGTTTAACAATTGTCTCCTTTGCTTGTCTTTCTCATTAAGAGGCAGTATCTACAACGAATCATCTCTTACAACTGTTCTGCTTACAAACCATAATGCCAACACCCCCCTTGAAAACGTACTTACACTAACACTGTTTGCTGATGCATGTGGTATTGACACTTAAGTGTAAGCTTCTCCCATAATATAAAATACCTTCTAGATCAAAAAGATTTAAAGATATTGCACTGTTGTGTTTTACTTTTGCCTCCCAATCTCATTCCAAGCATTTACGAAACTGTAAACAAGTCATTTTTATACAGTCTTCAGTACTGTACACCTGTGTTCCAAGGAACCGGAATTCAGTGACACCTTCGTTAGAGATACAGTAGCCTAAGCACAGTCAAAGTTCTGTCCAGCTGCCCTCTTCATACAGTAACCAGCAGGCCACTCCTCCCACATTCACACCTTCAGCCTCTTCTTCTGATCAAAGTATGCATCAAATCTGGATAACGCATATTCCTGCAGAAGTAAGGAACATTCAGCACAATATAGCTAACACAGATGAGTTTTCTCTCTTGGGATGGGGAAGCATAATGAAGTTATTAACCTTCCTAGCCCACCACCTCAATGTATTTATTAGCTCTGTTTGGGAAGGATACTCTCTCCTGAGGTGGTCCAGTCTCTTAAAATTTCCTCCAACCTTATTTCAACTCTAACATTATTAGCTGCTGCCAGCATGTCAGAAAAAACAGGAACTAAGAAGGCTGGGTTCTGCAACGCTTCCTGCGGGATATTCAGTGTACCTGACAGCTATATCACTTTACAGTACACTAAACATTTATCAGGAGTTACACTGATCCCCTTCTCAAGTACAAGCTACCTGTCATTGATACTGCTGCACACCGAACATCAACATGTTGTTACATGGGCACCTAGTTCTCAATTTCCAAATTCACACTTAGTGCATGCTAGCATCCCACTTGAACAGGGTCTTACTGCAGAAGAATACTTCACTGCAGGACATCATCTCACTGCAAGGCCTAATGCTTAAGGCTATGGACTCTTTACATAATAATGGGAAGAATTTCTGAAGTTTTTATGATCTTAGGTGCTTACATTAAGGCAAGAGTACAAACTAGTAACACACTGATTTTAAGAGGTTTTACTGCATTTAGAAGATACTAGCTGCTGTGAGAGGCCATTTCATCTACTTTCTGATAATGTACCACAGGTTGCTTAGAATACATGTCTAGTTACATGAAACCATGATTAAATAACTTACCAGGTAACCAAACTCAATAGATGAGATCTTTGCTTGTATAATAGACCACAGACCCCAGAAGAAGTGTGATGCAAGCGCAAACCTGGAATTACAAGACTGTTTATTGAAATATCCAGCTAAGTCACAGCACCTTATTTCAATATCCTGTTAGAATAGGATTCCCTAATTTGGGGGATGTCCACACCTCTTTAAGTATCACATTATAAAAGTAATTCCATAGCTTCCCCATGGAGCACCGTTTTGTTTACTCCACTAACAGCATATACCACATACCTAAAGACAGATCTTCCTTTAGTATATATATATATATAAACACCTCTCTTGGTTGAAGTTTCTCCACCCAGTGAGGTGTGCAAAGTACAGGTGTCCCAGGGGAAGTTTCAAGATACAGCTGTGAAAGACAAGCTACCTGTTAACTTCTATCAACATTTCCTCTTCTAGTTTGGACTTCTCTTCATTGCTCAGCTTTGCAAAGCCGTCATGGAATGCAGACAGGTAACTGGAGATAAAATGAAGCTGGAAGGCAAGTAAACAGAGTTACAACTCTTCATCTCAAGACATATTTGCTTCTTTCAGAACTAAGCAGGCCTTTTAGTAAGTTGTCATTTATTTTTTGCAGACATCAACAGTGCTGGAGTTAGCTTTAAGATTAATAGTGGTTCTACTAGTTGCTGGTTTAAGAAAAGCCATATTAGGAACAACAGACATTTCGCTACTGCCAACTGATTTCACAGCTGCAGTCCACAACTATTAGACTTTGTGGTGGATAAGCTACATGGCACACAGCAAATATTCTTTCCTGAATAGCTATTATGAAGCTTCTATGATTTTTAAAGCAAAGGTAGTCAGGATTACACGAAGTGTTTGTTATATTTAAAAAGTCATGGAGGAAAGGTCTTGGGACCAAGTAAGTTCAAAACAGAACTGGAAAAGAGTCAAGATTTGAAGAGTGTAGACACTGGCATTTTATTCATTATGTCATATGTGCCTACCTGTTGCTTCTTTGAAGGATATTTAAGAGCAGTAGCTTTGAAGAATGGGTACTTCTCATATGTGTAATCATACATCCATTCACAGAAGTGATTTCCAATGTCAAATCCTCTGAAAAAGGCAGAAACACTGAGCATTTCAGTATTTGCATACTAGCATTCTGGTTTTGCTTAAGCAAACCTAAAATCAAGTTTAGTAGTACGAGGCTACTTAAGAGTTACTGCAGTTTTGCTAAAGGAGGTAGAGAATTGATGACTAGAATACAACTTTTTTGCAAGTCATTAAATTCAATTAGTAAGGATAGGCAGTTAAGAATTAAAGCTATCAGCTACATGAAAACTAGACTTTGCTACTTAAAATCTTATACCAATGGAGGCAGTTAAAAAATACTTGAGTACACACTACATTTCAGCACAAAGTCAGACACATCTCTAGCATTAGCATTATTGCAGGCAAAAAGGTCACGCTCAAGGTATTTAACATATCCCACTCCCTCATTACTGGAATTCAGGGTTCCGTTATGCTCCAGCTATGCTAATGTTTAACAATCCCAATGGCTCCACACACTTACACTATTCTTAAACACAGTTACTAGATGACTGAAGTAAAAACAGAAAGCATTTCATGTAACCACATAGTGAAAAACATAGGATTGCTCATCTGCACAGATGAGAAAGCTATTTGAAAGGACTGAAGAAAATACACAAAACCTGCCCCACATACGTATGTACACACACAATCTATCATCTTTCTCATCTCCCCACTAGAAAGAAATTTTGACATGCAAGCAAGAAGCCATTTGTGCACAAACAAGCCCTCTAGTCTGGACAACCAAGGAGCTCAAACAACTTTGACTGCTGTATGCCTATACTCAACACCATCAGAACCAGAACTGTTTTGACCAGTTATATTTGCTGTCTATCTCTAGTAGAGCAGAAAATAATTCACTAGAATAGACAGATAATCAGTAGTGCAGCACTTGCTCTCACTGTAGCATGCAGAAAGTAATACACCTTCCTGCCGAATCGAAAAAATGATTTACCGGTAATTATAGCTGCTGTATTCAAAGTCAATGAGCATCAGCTTCTGGTTTTCTGAATTCTCTCTGCCTTCCAGAAGCAAGACATTACCTGAAAATTTTAAGATAACACAGCATATTAATAAAGTCTCAGGAAAATTAGAGAAAAGAAATCCTGTATCTTAAGAAACATTGTTCAGATAATCAGTTATCCCTTACATCTGCACAAAAGAACAATAGGAAGACCCAAGTTGCACTGGCTGTATAGCTCATTGAAAGTACAGGTATAGACTATAAACCTTGTAAAACTGAAAGAAAAGTTTCCTTTTGCACAGGCAGAGGTAGATGCATTCTTCCAAGGGTCCTGCTTCCCCGGTGTTTAGCTTGTAGCTAACTCAGGTGACACCGTCAGCCTTGGTAGCCCTTGCCAAATTGTTTCTTTCCACAGCTTGAGATCTAAATTATGCAGCATCTCTCATCCCTGCATAGCCCTATCACTGATCACAGAACACTCGGGACAGGAATTGCTTTTCAGCAGCCTGAAAGCCAGACTGATCACTTTGTTATTCTAGTATGTAGCACAACCGGTACCTATGGAAAAGCTCAGTCTTTTCCTCTGTATCATATCAGGGAGATAGCTTTACCTGTCTTTCAATTCACTTAAGTCACTATAATTTATCTGAAAGGCATCGAGTCTGCTTCTGTCAAGTGCCAACTAGTAAATAAATATAGAGTAATTTCAACTTCTGCAGTAGCTTGTCCCCTCTCCATAGGTACATCTGTTTGCACCAACAGAACAGTCACAGTATTTCAACCCCCCACCCCCACCTTGGAAATTTAGGTTCCAAAGCTTGCCCCAGTCTACCTGACTGACTCCTCCAGCACTGCACTTTTCCACACCAGCAGTGAGACCTTGAACTTCACCACTACTGAGCTAGCTCTTCAGACCTCAGATCAGTGGTCTTTTCTCCCTCATGCTGCCTACCTATCCTCCAGGGATATCCTCTTCCAGGCCAATTCCTCAGCCTTAGCTAACAAAGCTGGGACTCCTGAGAACAAACCAGCCCTGCATAGGGTCCTAGTACAGCATCCTTCCAGCTCTGCCCATCTTACCCACTGTACAGGTGACAGGGAGCACAAACAGCACACTCAACACCTTCAGCCCTACTTCCTTTTCAACTGTTTAGAGAACTGGCTCAGAAAAATTGTTACTCCCCCCATGACTCCAAAGAAAGCGCACTAGCAAATGTGGATAAAGTTCTCCTAATATTTCTTACCAGTACAAGCTGAGAACTGCTGAGTCAAATTACCCCAGTCTCCATTTTCACCATTCACTGTACTTTTTCAGTATCTTTCTTTTAAAAGGACTAAAGTATATCCTGCCCTGATCATGTATATTGCAGACAGCTAAGAAAGATACAGTCTTAACAGAAAAGACTCAAGGCTCCCATCATCAATCAATCCATATTAACAGAGCATGCGTACACATTTGGCTTAATCCAGTTTTGATACTAGATGTTCTCTTCATTAGCCTAAAGGGTTGCTGAAGCCAACACGCTTTGCAACTGTTGTGCACCAGGAGAGCACAGGCTACTGTTTCAGGTCAGCACCTTGATAACACGACTATGCCTCAGAAAGCAAACAAGTGACCAGAAAAGGCTTCATACTGCATCCTTGAACAAGGTCATGAAATATTAGCATCTTACCTTCTTGACAGTCATTGTGGCAAAATACTACAGGTGATGAAGTAGCTTCAAGCATAGCTCTAGAAAACAGCAACACAGGATCTTGTAAGTGAGAAATCACTAAGCTCAGTTCACTTTGAAGTAAAGAATGGATTTTCTTTTAAGAATTTGAAGCACTATTCATTTCTAACAAGGCCCTATTTTTTCAATTAGGAGCCCAAGATCAGGACAACAAAGTTGTACTTCATTGATCGGCAAGTCAGATCAGCAATTTGATTGTATCGACTGGTAGCCATGAGACTCAGGTTGGTTACAGAACCAGAAAGAATCTCCAACTTTTAAAGAAAAATAAATACAGGGTATTACATTGTATAATGTGTTTGAACAAGTATACAAAAATTCATACTCAAAATGTGCAAATTTGAAGAAAGGGGTAGACAAAATAAGCCTACCTCAAATTTTTCATTTCCTGGGGGAGATTGTAACTGAGGAGTTTGTTCAGTTTTCTAGTTCTGGATTCTCTGGTAAATTTAATCCTCAGCACTTGATTTAGATATCTGTTAGAAATAGCAACAATAGTACAGCATTTATGACTAAGTGTATTAGTTTTCCCATGCTAAGATAACATTTAAACTAAAGTCAAGAAAGTTTAAAAAAAAAAGTTACTCAAGACGACATTACTATTCTTCAAGGTAATTTAAGTTCCTCCAGTAACTACTAAATAGTTTCTGGATACAGTGAGAACTTGTGCTCTCAGACATTCAGGAAGAATGATCTGCTTGTCAAAATTACAACAGGGCACCTTTTTCCGTACTTTAAAAGTATTGCATAACTTACTTTTCCATTGTTCCAAAAAGCCACTTAGGTTCTTTATTAAATGGCATTTTCATGCCATGAAACCTAGCCATCTTCTCAGCTATTTCAGCAGATATATCAGGTAAGCTTAGTTCTTCAGTACTTAGTTTCCTGCTCTGTAATAAAATATAGTATTCTTAAAATACAGTTAATTGATAATTACAAAGTGTGATTCACTACAAACACTAACATTAGTCTATTGTACAGTATAAAATACTAGCATTGTACTCAAGCAATACATTTTTCAACCCAAATGAACTCACAATGCTGTCTTTGCAAAAGCAGAGTTAGCCAGCCTAGCTTACACATGACTTAAGTCAATTCTCTTCTAGATCAAAACCTGGGAAATATCACATCTCACACTAAAAATACCTTCAAAGCTGATTGGGTATAAATATTTAAGAACATCAAAAGCATCTGCTCTTGTTGCTGTTACAGGAAAGTGTTACTCCATAGCTTCCAATGGCACGTTTGGTATCTAACAGGCTTTTTATCTTCATTTATTAGTCTCTGCTACAGCTGAAGAGTTTTTAAGATATCCCTCCCTGGCGAGAGCTATAATTGGGCTCTCCAACACCCACTGTAACTGTATCAAATTACAGCTAGCAATTATTACAGGCTGCCAAGTATTCCATTCCCACATCCCTGCCTTTCTGGGCCGTCCTGAGACCTCCCTGTCATGATCAATTAAAACAGCTACCAGCAGCCCACTAACTAATCATGAACAGGACTTACGGGAATGAATTCCTCCAGTCGCCCTTGTGGAAATATTCCATACAGCTTTGGGCCAAGAGCTCTCTCTGCAAGAATGGCAAACATAACACTTTCCAGAACCATGGCTTCTGCCCCCTGTGAAAAAGATTAAAGCATTAGTTGGTGCTCACACAGAAATTAACTTCAGCACACATGACAGCTAAACTGCTACAAAGTGAGAAATTTTAGGGTTAACTTTAAAAAGACGACTCAACATTTTACTAACCAAAATTTTTTGACTAGTAATGACTCACAGCATGGGAGCAATACAAGTACTTTGCCTTTACATTTAAAGCTAGGGAGAAAAATCTGTATTACATAGCAGGTACTGTTGGTGAGCCAGGTTGAAGGAAAGCTATGCAAAAACCAAAACACCCTCTCCTCCTTAACCTGTGGGAACTCTGCAAATTCATTTCCTGAAGGAGTTTATCCTACTGAAGCACAGCACAGGAACTATAAATATTATCCTTGGCTATTTTAACACACTTTGGAACACTGCCTCACAAAAGGACATTTTAACTATGCAAGTGGATGAAGTGAACAACTGAACTAACCAATTTATCATTTAGAATGACAACTTAGGATTTGCTTCCGTTAAGAACATTTTAGATCTTCCTTTAACAAAAAAAACAACCCACAATGTAAACTCCTGCTAAGGAACATGTGTGTGAATAAACATTATTCCTTCTCTACCTCCAAAGATACCTCAAGTTGCAATAACTTCTCTTCAAGGTTCTCCTTACGTCAATAAATTCAGCCCATAATGATCACAAGCAGACAGTTTTTTTCATTTGAATGTTTAGTAATTAATAGATACATGAAATCCATCTCAAATACAGTTAAAAATCACTTAAGTATAGCTTCCTTGATTGTTAAGACTAGCTGTAAGCAAACAGAGCCACAGCATGAATCGCTACTTCTAGCAGTTATGCTAACCAGAATCCAAATGTACTTAAATCACAGAGGTCTGCTAAGCCTCTGCCTACTTTTGAGCAACTCATCTCAAAGTCTGACCCATGACACTTAGAAGTGTAAGAATTAAGAATGCTCTCAGGTATTTCAGACTCCTGAGGTTACTGTAGTCACTGCAGTCTCAGACAGCAAATAACTTTCTATACAAATTCCACTCTTGAGTATACTCCAGGCAGTTCCACTGAATTTTTTTATTATTCACACTAGTATCCTGGTTTCTTTCAGAAGTTCATACTTAAGTGTAGGAAAGACTCATGTAACTATGTGCTGAAGCATTAAGTTCAATAAAAAGTACAAGAGTCAGCAAGAATATCAATTGGTAGTTTAAGATTATTTGCATATGGATGTATTGCATCCATATCCTGTTTTTCCATCTCAACTCCTCAAAGCAGAAATAATACACCAAAAATATGTACTTCTGATTATTTCACATACCCTCACCACCACACATCTGAACTTCAGAGTTCAGTTCTGAAGGCTAACGCCAAGCACCAAAACACAAATTAGATATCAGTTATTGAATGTCTACTCTATTATTAGCCAATATTGAATTTGTCTGTGTCTGGTACAACACCAGGGTGTTTTAAAAGTCCAATTACAGCAATCCTGTTGGCTGTCCCCATTAAGTCATCAGTTCCTTGTTTTCACATCTTACTGAGAAACTAACTCATGATACTTGAAAAACAGCAAGTGCCAAAGAAGTGTTCTTCACTATTAATGTCCCTTAATACATCAGACATGACAACCAGAAAAACAGTGACATTTCCAGTTACTCAGCAGTGTACTTCTGGGTTACTTCTGCCATGCCACCTGCCTAGCCCTTGTCCTTTGAGAAGTGCTTAGATTTAGAACCTTCAGATAATCCACAACTACAGGATCACAAGTCTGTAAACTTCTGCGTTAAGCAGTGTTAACAAGGATGGCTGCATGTCTCCATGGAAGATCTGCTTCGGGATTAAGAAGTATAGGTAAGTATTATCTAAAAACAGCAGTACAAAAATATTTGAGTTTGAATGCCCTGGCACATGAGACAAAAAAAAGGTTAGAGCACCAGAAAAAGCTTCCTCTACTGTAACAGAACGGTCATTTGAGAACAAGTCCAACAGGAGCTCTGCATCTCAGAGATCATAGATGAACTCTGTATCTCTGGCACAAAGCTTTCCCCTCTGTAATACCTGACAGACCTTTTACCAATTCTCCACTCCACACACTACTGTCAAGTATGGGTGTGGAATAAACTACTAAAGGACATCTGAAAAGTCTATAGAATCCTTCATATGGACATTGAACATACCTAGGTATACAACACTCCAGTTAAATGCTGATCTGATGACTTTTTTTTAAAGAATCAAGCACTGTAGCTAAGTAAATTATCTATCTCAAAGTCTTCAAGGCAACAATCTGTTGTTTGAAGCTCTGAGACTCAATTTTATCAGATAGACATAGCCATGAGCACCTGTATTTAAGACAAGCTTCTGGATAAAATTTGACCACTCACACTTGCAAATGAATATTTAGAGCTGAATGTTGCATTTCAAACTTAAGAATTACAAACACTCTTTACAAGACTTTTCCAGTATGCAGCTCCCATTCAGGCAAGGAGAGATCAAAAGCCCTTCTATATTTCAGTTGGAACTGACACTTCTGCTTTATTCTTTGACATAAAGCTCACTATAAAATAAAAGAAATGCAGTATTTTGGGGAAAGTTATCCCCAAGTATAGCAAAACCAAGAACAAACATGGATAATCCCTGTTAAAAGACTGTATGAGCAGATGGAAAACTATCCCTCTAGTCAGTTGTCAAACACCAGGCAGCTCAGAACAGCTACACTGCTTTTGCTAGGGATTCAGAACATTTCACTATTACCCAGATGTTCTTCTTCTCCCCAACGGATGACATGAACTCCTCTGATCAAACATACCTACAATTTTAACCTAGACTCAAGAAAATTAACCAACCTATCCTGACAGGAATTCTTGAGTACACTGATCCAACAGTGAAGTTCCAGCTCTATGAGATTACTAGCAGAAAACAATAACCTACCAGCATAAAAATCACTATTTTCAGGCAACAAACGAAGACAGTTCTGAAGTTCAATGTCTTGCTTCCTGTACTGCAAACTTCTATGAGCTGCTGGCACCAGGCCGGGGCTTGTTTGGATTTTTGTTTTCTTTTATAGTTTTAGGAACTTTTACTGGATTGGGGCAGGGGAGAAACCAAACCACCTCCATTTTTCCTCTCTGAAGAAAACTGAGGAATCAAATCAGTACATTTTTCAGTTCAGTCTTGGGTCAACTGATTGAAGCTGTTCCAGTAAACTAAACTAGAAGTTCAACAAAACTTCAAAAGCAGTCATTCAACAACAGCAATTTTAAAACCAGTTTCAACACACCAGAAAAAAAAAAAGGCAACACCAAAAATCCCCCCCAAAAATGTTTCAGATTACATTCCCAGAAGGCAGACAATACAAGGGGAGAAAAGCATCATTTATCAAATAAGTAAAATGTTTTTCCCCCTCAGCACTGCCAAAACCATTACAGAACTGAAAAACAATAGTACGTAACAAGAAAAGCATCTGGCTAACATGCTGTAGTGTTATGTCTTACTGAAAAAAGTACTGCCAGGATAGGAAACTGAATTACTAACTTCTGTTCAGATCACTTTATGAAAAATTGCACTTAGCTAAACATTATGCTGCTTGAGCAGAAATGGTTCCAAACACAAAAACTTTAAAGTCTGCAGAACACAGATGATCTAAGCACAATGCTAATCAGAAACACCTCACATTCAAGAGGAAGCTCTCTCCAGTTTCATGTACTTTCCTCAGAGAAGTTCATCACTGTATTATAAAATAGGGATTAGGTAAAGCAGAGTACTGGTCTTCCTCTACTAAGGGAAGAGGAGCCTAGTATTAGAAACAACAGTACTGATACCAATGTTAGAAATGGTAAGGAACCATTTAGGGTAGAACTGGGGAGTGTTTCTTGTTAAGGTGGAATGTTTTATCTTTCCAAACTATGTATAGATGTATTATTGTAGTAAGATTATATTGTTACTTCTAGAAGCAAGTTAAGATTCCTTTATTACTATTTACAGTTTCTAGAAACACAGCCCAGATAGCAAGTGGAATAACTGGTTGTTTAGAAGCAGGATAACCACATTTATCATCTATAGAATTCTGTGAAATAAGCACATTACTCACTTGCAAGTCATTTTCCTTCTGAGACTGTACAGACTCTCCTTTGTTACAGGACCTCTATGAATAAGAAAAAGCAAACACAATGAGAAGATGAAATTTAACATGATTCACCTGCAACCACCAGAACAAAGGGAGTAGAAGTGCCAACTACAATTAACTAGATGTCTCAGCACTGTCTTGATCTGTGACAGCTACAGCACTAGTATCCATCTGACCTCTGACCACCGCACTATTTCAACAACTCCAAAGTCTTTCAAAAGGATGTGCCACTGAGACCAAGCCACTCCCATAAATAGCCCGAAAGGTGATTTTCAGGTATGTTTTTATTGCTTCCCAGTATTTCAAAACAAGGTTTCAATGTATCATAAGCTTAGAGGAACATTTTTAATTGAGATAATTAAGTCCCTCCGCACAACATCTAGGATGATACTCTGCTTGCAGCTAAAGCACTTGAAGAGACATTACAGGGATGACATAAAAGCCTTAGGACTACTAGAAGAGGCACATTATGAAGCTTGCAGAGCCCTTGCTTTTTTCTATTGCCTTATTTTCCAAATATCTTGTGACTAAATTTCCTTGGAGTATCTGTCTAGGCTATACGTACAATGTACCACTGGCCATGGAAATCAAAGATTTCTCTTTCAAATTAACTGCCCATGTAAGCTAAGGGTGTCTCAGAACTGCAGTATACTAGCAAAACTTTAACGAATTCCATGCATAATGTATTGTGCTTGGATCATGAACAGTCATTACAAAGCAGTTTCAGAGTATCAAACCATACCCTCAGCAAGTGAACTCTCAATGGCACATGCTTTTAATAGAGCTGCACATTTAAAATTCAAGATGTAATAAAAACCTTGTCCTTTAAAGGGCTTGAAGGTAAGGAGAAGAGAAAGCAAATATTTGCTTAGAATTAGTGACAGTTTGTGGCTGCCATTTAGGTTGCAATTCCACCGCTGACTGTTTAAACCAGACTAGCTTTAGAGGCCCATAAAGGTAGCCTGCATCTCCACCTTCTGAACAAAAACATTTGATTCATAGAACCATGTGCATACCTTTCTGTTCCACAGCTCTAACATGTCCAAAACAAGGGTGGAAATATGAACTTAATGGAATACAGTTAAGCAACACCAGCTCCCTTAAGTACAATACAACAAGCTAATGATTTACACAAGCTATGCAGTTACAGTATTTCAGAAGCTATAGAAGAAGTATAGTTAACATGAATCGATGGTCTTTCAGCAAGTACTTCCCATTCCACTAGGATAAGTTTAAAACAAGACAATATGCAAACTACTATTAGTTTATATTCCTTTCAAGGAAATTAATAGTGTCAAAACATATTCACTAAAGCTAAATGCATAACTACTCAATAGTATTAAAGTCATTTACAGAGGGCTTCTCTGAACAAGCATGTCCTACATCAATACCACTTACAGATTTTTCTTGGAACAGTCAGAAAGTTACTCACCATCCAGGAGTCTTTCCTGATTAATGGTGCTCTCAGAATGGTTCAGTTCATCAGAAGGTAAGCAGATTGGGCTTTTCCCTAGAACCTGAACCGGCATCCACTTTCTGTAAGTCATACTGTATAAAGAGCTAGCCAGTTCTAAGAGTCCACCTCAAATTAATGTCGGAGATAGCCTAATGGCATCTACTGTGCCATCAGAAAGAGACAGTTAGGGATGTGTACTGCAGAGTCATCAGAAAAGGAGACTCCTGTGGCATCCCTTCCTCTTTTCTGTTCCCTCAGCATGGAGCATTAGTGTCCAGAGGAAAATGAATACAAAGTAATTTGTTAAATAACTTGCAAATATGAATGGGAGCTTGGAGAGGATCAGTCTTCACAAGTGGCCATGTACTCAGCCTAGAATTAGGGAAGTCTCCAGGTCATGTGGTCAAGGAGAATGAAGCAAGCAGGATGCAGTTTTATGTAACAGAAGTTTAAGAGTTTAACTCAAAGATGTTAAAGTGGAAGGATTTGATTGTTTTCTGACTGCACAATCACCTATGAGAATAGTGGTTCAAAGCAAAGCATCTCACACTGTGAGGTGTCTGACATACATATTTAGTTCATGTGTTCTTGGCTAAACTGATCACAACTTCAGTTTTTCTATAAACTAATAGCTTGTTCCAACTTATGCCCAATTCTGGGAGTCATTGACTTCAATAGCAGTGAGGCCATTTTAATTACAACAGTAAGAGCATGATTGAGTAACTGCTGCAGGTTTTTAATCACTCACTCTATATGGAAGCATTAACTAGAACTAGACTGTGTGTTCTAAGCCTTTAAGATTTCCACATATTTCTTCAGTGATGCTTTTATTGTGGGAAGGTTTATTCTCCAAGCAGATTAAGAAAGCTCGCTACAATTTTAGTGAGGGAGGTCAGCTATATGGACAGAGATGACTGAAGTTGTTAAGAGTCTACTTTGTGATCATGTGAACTGATTTTAAGGCAGGAAGCTTCAGGTACAAGATGGAAGTCCTAGGATGGGAGACAGTGCACATTATCTGATCTGTGATCAGAAAATGACCAGTGTTTATACATCTGGTAGTTTAACGCAGAAAATTGAGTTCATCACCATTTTCTCCCTAACACCCCAAATTCATTTTTCTTGTAGCTGCAAGATGAGCTCTGTATCAGAAGTCCTAAATGATGGTTGACAGAATTCTGTCTAGAGGAGGAACTTGCAATCTTTTTTCCCCCCCAAATAACCCTTAGCTCTGCCCACAAATTTATATCTTCCATTGTAACTCCCATTTTTTTTTGGGTTTACTCAGCTTTAGTAGTTTTCAAGACTTCAAAATACTGCAATACACTTTGATTTAGACAAATCAAGGAATTACAACATTACAAGGAACTGCCTGAGAGGTTAGAAGCAGCCTATGCAGGGGAAACTTCTTAATTCTAGAAGCTGTTGGAAGACACCAATTTAATCTTCAGGGTGTGGGAACAAACAGGTTTGGATTCAGCAATAACTATTTCTGCTTCTAAGAATCTGCTGTTGATCATTGATCCCTGCCAGACCTGAAGGAACTGCTACTAATTTGCTGAAGTCCTGGAATCTTGCAAGTGAAAAGTAATTTCCAGTTCAAGCCCTACAAAAGCCACAAAAGACATCTCTAATCCTCTTCATTTCAAGTTACCATTCTCTTATGAGGGAGCAGAGGAAAGGAAGGGGCAGTACTTTGATATTTTGTTATTGCTGTAAACATTCAGATGCACAGACAGTAGCTGGTGCTACTTAAGCCTTATTTTTAAACAATGAAATCCAGTACTAAAGAAAGTGAAAGCTGTAGAGAATGCTCCAACTTCAGAGATCTCATACTATACCGTGAATCGTGTCTGTCACCTGGAAACCAGAGTGCTCTAGGCACGATCGCATGGGCAAGCCTGCAGCAGAGAACACATGCATATACAACTAAAGTGGTACATTACCCCCAGAATACCCTTAACTCCACCCAACACAAATATATCCCCGTAAGAGGTGCTTGGTTTCTTTCAAGCCGTCTGCCAGTGCCAGGGATTTGTAGTTACTCCATGCTACAAACAGACATGGACACCAACAACCACAGAAGACGTTGATAATTACAGTTACACAGCAGTCTGCATTTTATTTAGTTACAAAAAATAAAAGGCAGCAAGGCAGGTATGGAAAAAAAGATTTACCACAGAACTGTGGCAACCATTTATACTTATTTTGCATCTGCTCACGTAGAAATTGAGAGACCAGAGAGGAACATTAGGTATACTGGTTTGGTTTTCCTCATTTATATATACCGTTTTGGTTTGGCTGTTGCAAAGTAGCAGAGCCCCAGTGAATTAAGAGTTCAAGGTTCTTTTGACTTGTGTAAAAGAATGGGAATCAATCCCCAAGTTACCTTTTGATAGGTGAACTTCCAAGAAATTAACCTTAATTTGAACTTTTTTTTTCTGTTGATGCTCTTATGTTGAAATCCTATCAGCATTTCTAAGATATGAGAAGTTTTGGTTGTTCTGAATTTAAGTAGAAACACTACAGCATGATCTGCATATGAAATCCAATCTTAAAGCCTGGATATTAAATGGCATATTGTTGGACAACCTTTTGTTTCAGTTCTTTTAACACTGATAGAGCCAACAGTTAAAGATATTTTGTCATGAGGAAGTTTTACTTTCAATGCTCCCCCTTAAATTTAGCAACTAAGCCAAAGCAAGAATAAGTGAAGCAGAGTAGGACATTTCCCTTTTTTCAATGTAGAACATATCTGCATTGTGCCTCAAACTTTTGAGTTTTAATGTGGTTAGTAATTTAACCTGTCACAAGCACAAATACTTGTCTTAAAAAAAAAAAGTTCTGCTCAAGGATATACTCAAGAGAAGTCCTTGTTTTTTAAACATCCATGCCAGTGCGACCATTCATAATAATGGCCGAGCCAGCTCAGTTCATCTCCCCCCCCCAGCTCCCCCCAAAACAGTCATGCACACAAAAAATTGGCTTAAACATATCAGCTATGACAGATGAAGGCACAAAGCCTTCCCTGTGTGGCAGCTTTAGCCAGCTGGCATGGTTTATATTGGATGAGTTTCATGTACTGACATTTGTGTCTTCCAAGATTCATAGTAAGCAAACTGGGGCTATTTTCAAACTGCAAAAAAGGTTCCTTTAAAAAAGGTGGCTCAAAGAATTATGGCGCCAGTATTGTTCATTGTTAAGTTAGTATCAGGTATCTATTTTTCACTTCTATTCAAAATTTAAGTTATGCTTGCCTTCTGTACATACAACAATTTGGTGCAGATTGCTATAGATCTATAGTATTTATACTAAAAGAATAAGAAGAGCTGATACTATCACTGGTTTATGTTCCAATTTCAACAGAAAGTAAAATGGACAAGAGTTAAAACATGCTACAAAGGCTCAAACAAACAAGTGGTAACTACTAATACCCAGTGGCAGTTACAATTAAGTCATTGAAAATTAAGTTGCAATTTTAGCATAAGGTCTCAAAACTCAACTTACTTAAGCAGTGTCCCTTAATTTCTATAGGGCTTTAAACTTAGTAACATTAAAAAAATATCAAATTATTCCCTCTTAACAGGCTCATCATAAGGTTCTGCTTATGCCACCCAGAAATTCTTAAGAATCCTAAGTGAGGTTTTCAAAATACCCCAATAAAACAGTTTGCTTATATTTTAACTTGCATTTAAGGTAGAGGGGCTGGAAGAGACAAATGTTTGCCGACAAAATTGTGAACCTCAATGCAATCTGAAAGTTTTACCTTGGGACTTTCTCTGCTTACTTAACCTTTAGTGAACTGCACCAACAAGAGCAGTCATTTCACTGCCACTACGGAAATAAAGGAAGTTAGACATCTCAAAAGATCCTTCAACACCAAGAGTAGAAAGGTTAGAAAGTTATGACACACTTTCAATTTTCAAACCGAATTAGTTCTGATTTTAGAGCCCAAAATTTTACTTTGATTTCTTCAGTGGACAGGGGCACAGAAAAGGCAAGTCTTAAAAAAAAAAAAATAATCCCTGAGGGAAGGGGAGGGCAACCAAATTCTAGGGTCTACTTTGCTTTACTTTTCCTTTGAAATACAAGGGAAAGGGCACATTTCTTCACAGCTATTGGGCAATAAAAGTTCTACCACTACAGCGGTTTTACAGCCCATGTTCCTACTCAAGCCTCCTACATATTGTCAGCATTACATTAAAGCCGCCAATAATTCTGGAAAAAAATTCTTAGCATCAACCCCAGGAGTCATTTCAAAAACAAAGTTTCTCACCACCATTTTTTTCACTTTATTCTGGTGTCTCTTCAAGCTTAAATAGCCTTCCCTTTGGTTTAACTAACTTCTACACACTTATTTAACAGTGTAACTTTCCCAACACTCATATAGTGGTGTAGCCAAGCATTTCATGCTATTTCAAACCACTGGAATCTTTTACATATTTCTGGTAAAGTTTGATACCATGGGGAAGGTTAATACCTCGCATAGTATAATCAAAGAACACTTTAAAGCCAGTTAAGCAACAGTATCCAATGAGATTTTTAATAGTAAGTTTGGTCAAGGCAGCAGAAGCAGGAAGAATGGGCTGAAATTTCAGGAACAGCCAATCTCCTGCAGGTATTGGATCAGTTATTCAAAGCAAGTGACTGAGTACTGGAAAATATCAAATTAATGGATAATAAAACCAGACCCTCTAAGTCAAATAGAAGCAACTGCCAACATCCAAATGTAGTTTTATGAAGCTGCAATTTTTCATAAGGTTAAAAGACTTATGATTATTTACAATATAATCAATTGTCTAGCAGAGATGGGCAAGAGAAGATCTGCTGTACAGTCCTATGATAACAGCCTGCAAGCTTTAGAAGAGATCACCTTTACAAAATATTCTTTATGTTAAACCTTACAATTTGAAACAGATTTTCCAACTGCTTAAGGTTTAGACAGATTTAAATGCTACTTACATTTTACTACCCAAATAAAAGAAAAGTAACATTAGAAGAGTCTGATAAACATCTGGTTAAGCTTCTATGCCAGCTACAAGGCATATCACATTTAGGAAAGCATGTTTTGGAATGAGATGGCTGTACAGTATTGATGTTTGTACTTCATTTTTATTCTAACACTATAGATCAAATTTTTCAGCAACACAATTACCCACAAGATCTAATAATATGCTTGAGCACTGTACAAGTTTGACAAAACCTTCAGCTTTTACCTCCAAGATTCATAAGTGCTACTAAGATTAAAGTTAAGCAGTTTAGTCTCTTCACTCTTGCTAGTTATGCCAAAGCCCTACATACTGTACAGAAGCAAACTTTTCTGAAACACCGCAGTCCAAACTTAACACCATAAACAAAACATTATTGATCAAACAGACAGCAAATGAGCCTTCAGCTGATACATGCCAGTCAGGATCTGTATAGAAAGGAATGCAATTTCTAGACAGTAACAAACTATAAACTGAACTGCCTTAAGCTAACAACCTACCCCACTACCACTAAAACACATTCCCAAAAAGATAAAGCAGCACACACTTGCAGTGTGTCACAAATGAAGATCTCCAAACATATTACAATTAAGCAACAGTAACCCACCCACTCCCAAAGCACTCTCCATACTCACCATCTGCAGGATTGCACCGTATAAGCGCAGGAGAACTTTCCGTGGTTCATCTGCAACTGTCTCAATGGTGTCAGGTAGTGAGCACTGAAACAGCATGTTGCTGAGGCCACCTCTATCAAGAGAAAGACGTTTATCAGCCAGCTTGGATGAGCATACACATTTAGTTTTCTAGAATTTAGAGGCACACTAATCATCTTTTCATGATGATTAACTGATCTATTCCTAACATGAGATTTCTCCAACAGTACCAATAGCTCCTAACAAAGACCTTCAATAAAAAACTTGGCAGGTTCATACCTAATGTATGACTCACCATCAAGATCTATCGATCCAAGTTACAGCTCAAGCTACAAAGAAACTGATGTAAAATGTAACAGGCAACTAAGATAAGATGTAGATTTCTGTTAATTATTTTCAGAACTTCTAGAAAGTGATGCTGGAGTTCTGTCAGATATACTTGGTTGCACAAACAAGACAGCAGAATAAGCTTAAAACCATGCAGTGAGTACAAAAACCTTAAGTTTGAGTTAAGAGCTGGTACCACTGTGATGGCAGCTCCAAAGATTCACTACAAATATTTAACCTGAATACCTAGGCCACAGCATCACTGATGAAAGTCTCATGCTGTCATTCTTGAGCACTCATTTTCAATTTTGAGTTTTACAATTAAAGCAGTTCTTTATTTTAAAGAAAGTGCTCACTTATTTGTCAAAACTGAAGTCCGCTTCAGGATCTTATGAGGTAAGACACAAACTAGGGAATCCTAGCTTCACTCATTCAGGGCTTATATAGGCATGCTGACTTTCCATATAATTACTATTTTATAAGGGTGTTCTTACAGGAAAAAGTGACAGCATTTGTCTCCTACAGGTTTATCAAGCTAGGTAGATACTAGATGACAGAAGCTAGGTTTTTTACTTCTACTAGCCCACTAACACCACCAGTCTATTCAGCCCACATTCTTTACTACATTGTCTTTCTGCACCCTCTTAATTATCGATATGTTCACTAATAAGCCCTCAATTTTCCCTTCTGCAATAGGTTTTACATATTAGCTCTTTTTCTACTATAAGAGGAAAAAGTACTGAAACTTCTGGTTTATTTGCAAAACAGAAATGCAAATCAGCACTACTGAAAAAACTGGTCTGTCTCTCAATTAAAGAAAGACCTTTAAAAACCAGATACAATCCAAATACAATAGCTAGCAGTAAAGGGATGAAATAGCACAAACTTTAAAAGTATGCAATTTTACTTGTAGCATGCTACGTAACTTACTGCAGTAACACTAAAATTTAAATAGCAGTACTCCATGTTGTGATTTCCTTCACGAATTAATGCAGTTTTCCTTAACACCTAAAACATAAGTATATAATGTTACCTTGCAGTGAGCTTTGATTCCAGGAATTCATGGCAGATCCAAACTGCAGTTCTCAGCCCTAACCTGACACTCCTCTCTATGCTTTTTCAAATATTTTTCTGGGTTCTCTTACAACTCAGTGAGGAAATAGCAAAGACTTTCCAGAGAAAAAGGCTACCACAAAGTAGACAATCTGTATGTATGTACTAGGAGATGATGCAGGGAAGAAGGGCCAGCCTACATATCCAAATTCAACCACTGAGAAAGAAAAAAAAAGAAATCTCAAGAATATCAGGTGAAACAGCAGTTGCACAATATGTTCAAGAAAGGAGACAGAAGAGAACCAGGTGGCTTGGCAGGCATCCAAAGAAGGATGTTTAGAGACAAGAGATATGAAGTAACTTTGAACCATGAAGGTGAACAGGTTGGAAAAAAAACCAAGAGACAGATGGAAAGGATATCAAAGGAAAAGCAGAGTCAGCTACTCAAAGACAATCCAAAAATTGGTTAGTTACACTAACTATGCTTCTGGCTTTATCTGAACTGTGCTAGACAGATTTTTGTGAAAAAACCCCTATTTGCTGCCTTTTCTAAGCCTCTGACAAAAACTTTGGTGAAAACATCAATAATTAAATAGAAGAACTAAGCACACTGAAAAATACT
>JAVJGJ010000002.1:33866447-33889821 GCA_035590215.1 Microhierax caerulescens | reverse complement strand
ACACACTCCTAGCCTCCAGACTTCATTTAAAGCGTTCTGAAATTACGCACTGGTGAGGTGAAGGTTGCCCAAGACAATAACTTCGACATTAAATATAACCTCTGTCTTTAGCAGCAACGAAGTCGAGATTGTGCCCCTTCAGCCCTGGCGTCTCATCCTGCCACAGACCCTCTGCAAGCCGCGGGGTGCACCTATACAGATCCATGCCCGAAGATGTTGGAAAAGGAAGACCTTGCACCACCTTAAAGAAAAGCAGGCGCCTGTGTTTGAATGCATGGGAGCAGCAGCTTATGCAAACTGCAGTGAGCGTGCAGCAGCCAAGCATGGCTCCTTGCGGCAAAGTTGGTGCTATTTTCAGCTGAGATGCGACAAGGGACCGTGCCAAGCCTCCTGGCACGAGGGCTCTCTCCGGTAGGAGCACAAGCAGTTTGAGCTGACCTTAGCTTCTGCGTTGCCACCTGAGCTAAAGCGCTTTGGGACCTGGCACTCACCTTGCCTGAAGACAGACCCCCGATGCGTGGAGCAGTTCAGGGGGATGTGCTGGTGGAAGATGGAGTGTTTCTGACCCAGAGCCCTCAGCCTGCGGAAAGCCCGTAGCTAACAGCTGCCTCAGAGCTGCTCTGTAGGGAATATATTGCTTAACAGAGGAACACACTTAAATGCATTACTAGTACAGCTCAAATAGTGTCTGGAGATTGAGCTCTGGCGAAGAAACAAAGTTTTGAAAGCTTCCTTCGATATCCTTTCACTTTAATATGCCTGCACACACCGAGTCCACAGTTCGGCTAATCTTGCCATTTTATTTGCATATTTTTGTCATCCCCTGTTTACAAGGTTTGCTGTCTTATTCATTTGAGGCAATAACAAAAAGTGGAGAGAAGAAGGAAGGCTGTGAGGAAATTTTTGGATCTCCAAAGTTAGGGGAATTCATATTAGGTAAATTCTTCCACGCAGATGTGCTTTGCCCTCGTGATGTATGATGTACCAGCACAGCATGAAGCTCAGTGCAGACCTTCCTGACACAGAACGAACTAAAAAGATTCATCACTAAAAATGTACCAACAGGGAGGCTCACAGAGAGCTCAGGGGGGGTGATTTCTCCTCCCTGAACTTCATGGCAGCAGCTCTGTTTTGTTAGAAGACCTTTGTGTGATGGCCTCCCAAGCAACCTGGCCACACGTCAGCCCAATGCTGTGTTTGAAGCCGTGGCAAAGATGCCACATGAAAAATAAAAGCACACCAAGGCAACCAGGAGCTCACCCTTTGCATGAAATTTGCATTACCTTTGCATCACAGCTTGGCTTTTCCTAATTTCCAGCTGCTTGGTGAAGCTTCAGCCCAGGATATTTTTTCTTTTGTTTTGTTTTCATTCTGATTTTCAAATGAAAGCTCAACAAATTATTTGATATATGGAACAAGGCAAAGCACAGAGTGGCTTGAGTAAAGACGCTGGACCCAACATCTCCCAGGAAACTTTTGCCACCTGCTTCACCTTTGTGCTCTTGTACGACCACAGGAGAGCTCCTTGCCAAAACACCCCCCCCAAGCTATCCAGCCACGCTTGCAGCAGCACCAAATCCATCTCCAGAGGAAGTTACTAGAGTACTAGGCTACAAAAGACCATAATTAATGCATTTTATGCCATATTTTTGATTATGTTGAATAGTGAGCAAAACCTGAAAAACATCTTTTATAGAAAACATTAATTCCGCATTATGTTTTTTCCTTATAAAGAATGAATTATCTGTCTCTGTGGTTACGATCTTTGCACAACAGAACACATGTCTGTTCTGGTTCCTTGTATCCGAGATACACATCCCAGGCAGACAGCTGTCCCATGGTATTGTGGGGTTTTCATGACAAATGGGAATCCTTCACAGGCAGCTTTCACTTTTTCATCTGAAAGCCTCAATACATTAGTAGTTGCCAGAGTTCCGTGAACTTTCTTATCTATTATGCCATCACCACTACAAATGCTTTCAAATTATCAACCAGCCACGATTCTTTTCTGTGACCAAGCAGAAAAATAAAGAGAAGAGACAGAAATTACTACACTACAGCATACCTTCTCCTCCATCCCACTTAGCAATCACTTTGTAAAGTGATCTGAAAGCTTATTTACATTGGGATACATCTAAAAGGATGAATAAGAACAAATGCTCCAAAAAGGGATCACAGCTGCTCTCTTTCTTAGCCTTGTCCCTGCCGCTGGGCAACCCTCCTCGTGCGCTCCTGGTCCTGCTCAGACGGGACCCTGACAAAGCAGACCAAAAATTAGTGAGAAATCAGCATTTCAAGTAATCTCATAAATTCATTAGCAATTTCATTTTCTTTTTAGCTCATTACATCTTCCTGATTCCTGTTTGGTTTTAGCAAGGGGGTGCCCTCAGGCTGTGTGCACGGCTGAGGGCAGGCAGGCAGAGAACTGTCCTTTCTGCAGGAGCAGATCCGCTGTTGCATTGGCAGTAACAGAATAAAAAGCAGGACAGTGTCGCAAGAGGAACGTTTTGTGGCAGTATATTGCCCCCACCACTGCCAGCACAGACTTCCCAACACACAAACATGGTGGGATGCACAGCAAAAAACAGTTGGAATCACAGCCTGATGCCTTTTCAGGGCAGGATGTCAGGATCCCAGGTGCTCATTCGGTGCATCTGACAAAAAGACTGTACATCTAAAAATAATGAGAGCGATATTCAAAAAAATCAAGGAAGTTTATGTCTCTTCTCTTGACTCCGAATTCTTCCTGTTAATTGCTCCATCTTTTGGCTGAGCCTTTGCAAACCCTTATCAATAACCCCACCTGCCTGGCAATGAGAAGTGGAGGCACAGTCTTTGATGAGATCTTGCAGGGCTCTGAGACCTTCCATGGTCACTGACAGGAGATCACACCCAGGCAACCCCAGGGATCCCCCTGATCTGGCACTCCATGGATAAAAGCTGGGTGAACGACTTAATACCCTCAAAAATTGCTGTCATGAGTAATCCTCCGAGATTTGGTGCTGTCCTCATAAACATAGGCTTGACAAATACTGTCTTTTTAAAAAAAAAAAAAAAATCAAAGGGTCACATTTGCTTTTAAAGTGGTGTGTAATACTTTAAAAAAAATAAATCAAAGAGTAACAGTTGCTTTTAAAGTGGTGTTTCATTGTAATATTTTGTTCCTACAGGCCAGTTGCTTTATGGGGAGGACATAGTGGTTTCAAAATAAATGATGCAGGATCTCTTCTGCTGATACGCTTGAAAAATTGTACATACAACAGGTGCCCACGCACAATTCATTTATACCGGACACAATGGATGGTAGATTATGTTTTATCCTGGAAACTCACACACAGGTTTTATTTCTACCTTACTGAGAAAAAGAGAGAATTTTGCATTCCTGGGCTTTTATAACACTTCCCTTACCCAGCTATTGCTTGTGGCAAAACTTCAGCCTTGAAGGACTGCGGTGGGAGGCTTTTATCAAGGGGACCCTGGGGGCTGCTTCTGTTGCCTTTATGCCATAGTTTCAACCAAAAGGGACAGCTGGGCAGTAGGTTCATCCCCAACTTATACATATAAATGGTGAGGCAAAAATCAGAGAAGTAGCAAATTCCATTATCCCTGTACTGCTGGGGCAGACTGAGCATCTTCAACCTCTTTTGATGCCTTGGGGACAAGACCGACAGGGCTGTTTCTTCTCATCCCCGTTTCTTACGTAGCTTTTAGTGTTGTATGTGAGGAGATCACAGCAGAGAAAAGGGAAGAAACAAACCCCTCTTTTCTTAGCTTCTTGGCTAAACCCCAAATATATTAAACATTTCTGCTAGGGGCTGATTCCCCCGGTGAGTCTCGGAGCTCTCATCTCTGACTGCTATAAACCAAAGCCCGTTTACATGAGATCAGCACATGCCGGTGCTGCTTTGCGGTGCGTACACTTCGTATATCGATAGTGACGGGCAACCCATCCCTGTAAGCCCTTTAGCGACCTTACGATTGTTTTTTTTTATTCATTGGATACGCTGGAAGTCATCCAAATGATTAAATGCAAAGATCTGTTGATCTTGTGAGACCACGGGTAAATAATTTAACAAAGGTCTTTAACCAGGCTCACTAAAGGAAAAAGGAGGTCCACTTTAAACCCTGCTTTTCCAATCTGGATGTCTAAATCAGTACTGCAGCCCTTCAAAACAGCCAAACTCTGTAGGAATTGCCATAGAGAGTCAGACACGGAGTTCTGGCTGCCAAGTGTAAAAAAGAAAAATGTGAGAAACTCTGTAACAGGCAAACATGGGGTAATCTCCTTCCCCCAGAAGAGCTCATCCAAGCTCTGGAGACCAGCTACAACATTAAAGCAAGGGGGTTTGCCATACCCAAACCACTGCTTGCGTGAACTCTCCAGCAACGGCTCTTCTCCATAGGAAGATGCTGCAAAGCTTTTGATGATTTGATGGAAATGCCTCAATGCGTATTTCAAGTATTCCCTTTACCATCTCCCTCCCAGAAGCATCCTAACCTCTCCGATAAAATACAACTAGAGACATGATGTCTTGTGGTCTTCAGGTACGTGACCCTATGGAGAAGCCTTCGCTGGCGCGGCCGTTCAGGCTCGTGTGAGGAGCCTGGGTTCCTCACCAGGAGACACCTGATTCCCAGGGAAGAGACCGCGGGGCAATTAGTCACTGTAAAACAGTCGAACAAGGCTAAAGAATTAGGAATCGCCTAGGCCCTAATAAAACCCAGTGCTTTATACAACTCAAGATGCCATTGGAGGAATCTGGCTAATCTTTTACTCTCCTAGTAAATCATTCATTGAGGCCATCTGTGAAATATGAGAAGAGCAGCTTCAACCCAAGATTCCCGCTTAGCAAAGCTCTTACTAGCTTGGCCGGAAAGCTTTCCTGATAAAGTCGATAGCTAGTCCAAGCCCTCACGATTTCCAGCAGCAGTAATCCTTCTGGGGAGATTAGAGAAACAGTCCTTGAAGGTTCTGAAGTATGGCCATGCATTTCAGCAAAGTTCAAGGGAAAAAAAAAAAAAAAATCCACAGCACTTGCCAGGGCCTGGCCCAGAGGTGCACCTCTGGATCTGTTCTTTTCCAGCAGCCTCTGCAGCCACATCTGCCAAACAGCCCCCAAAACAGCTGGTCACAGCCCCCCTGGCACAGGGAGCATTGGTGGGGCTCAAGGACAGCGTCACGGAAACCTGGTGCCTTGATGGCCTTGAATGGTGGTTTTGTTCAAGGAGGGGCACGGACACCCCTCTGGAAAGTGGTATTCAGCTCTCACAGCTGAACCCAGAACCCAAGGTTCCCTGTGCCAGGATAGTTTATGTCTGAATTAAACAAGTGCAGCGAGGGATCGTGTCACTTGAGGAGGAATAAGCCATCCAGAACACCCCCACCAGCTCTCCACGCCAGGCTGCTTATCTATGTCGTCCATCCAGATTTGATTCAGGTTTTTAAGAAGCAGTTAGTCTTTTTCCACAGGCGTTGCTGCTAACCTGGGAATAGAAGAAAGTCCTTAGGCAAATACTTCTAGGGCAAAACAAACAAAAAAAAAATTATCTTACAGGAGAAATGGGCCAAACACCTAACGACAGTATTCAAGAACATGAGTTACAATCCACCGCCTCTAGGAATTAAGACAATATAGGTTTTGACTTTGTTTTTTAATAAATCTTCTAGTTTCCAAACTCTAAGGATGTGCAGCTCCCAGCTAGAAGGAACAGAGAGGTTCAAAGTGAAAAATGAGATGCCCAGCTCCTAGTCCCAAATGCTTGAAGGGAAGTGAAGCAAAAACCCAAATAGGAGACAAAGTATGAGAGCAGCAGGGCTGGAGGCACAAGCCTAAGGTCTTACCTCGTGCTGGGCTCTCAGATGTTTGCGGGCCAGGAGGCTGAGCAGGTCTCACCTTTGAACTCCATCAAACCCAAGTTGTATAAACCCAGGCATTTACCTTGTGTTTGGGTGCCTTGCAGACATACAACCACAGAAGGGAAAACAGACCCCCTCCTCTCCTGTGCTTAAGCTAGGCAATAAAGTGCGTGGTTTAGTGTTGAAGCCTTCCAAAAGTCTTGGTCCAAATTACAGTGCTCTTGATGACCAAGTCAAGTTAGGGAAGTGCTTATGCCTTGGACCATCATGCCTGACAAACAGTAGGAGCTGCAGTTCCTAGGAAGACAGAGATCCTCTTTGCTACGTGAACTTTAACCAAAGTTTGGTGTGATAATCCCTCTGCGCTGTGGTTTGTAAGATTTTAACTATTCTTTCTGTTTTCCTTGGCTATCTGGTGTTCGTTCCACTGAGCCTTGAGGTCAGTAACTGTGTGGAATATGTCAAATTTTCTGCTTTCTCCCTAAAGCCTCCTCAGATCTAAGCAAAGCAGCATCTCATTGACCATTCCACTGATCAGCTTATTAGTGGTGCATTTTCTGTTGTGGAAAGGAATAAGTAAGACTGAAAGTTGCTTTGTTTTGGTTTTAAAAGCGAAGGGATCTTCCTCCCTGCTTACTAAGTATGTAACTGTTGAAGAAAATATTTTACCCTGTGGATCAGCTAATAATGTGTTGGGGAAGTGCTTGCTCTGTTTCCAGTTAGCAATGATAAATGCTGTAAATGCCCCTCCTGTGATGCTTTTTCTATTCTTAGCATGTTCGGTGCCACCCCTGGCAGTCGGGGCAGCTGGCTGTGGTGGTACCACCTGCAGCTGGGATCACTGCAAACAGAGAGGGTCTGGGGGGAGCAGCAGGAGGGAGAGCAGCCAGCAGACACTCCTTGGGTCAGAAGCAAAGTAGAGGAGGAGGAAGATGTTATCCAAAGGGTAACGGAGACGTGCTCAACCTCAGCAAAAGCAAGGATGCCGTGGCTGTGGCACTGAAAGCTGCCTGAGCAGAGCTGCAGAGGAGATATGCCCCAACGTGCGAGAGCTCGTATGAGAAGGGGGTCTCCTGCCTTGGTGTCAGCTGGGCTCTGGGACAGAGAAATGTTCCATTAGTCAGACAGGACTCAACGTTGTTCAGCAGAAAGCGACTCTGGTCTCCCAAGCACGGCAAGCTTGGTGCATCCATCACACTCCAAATCACACAACAGTGGGGATTACAGGAGCATCTGTTATAAATCCTCTTCCCCGGGCAAGAGCAGGAAGCACAACTTTCACAAGACTTTCTTAAATGGAGAAAATCATCCAGGCCTTTGCTTTGCAAGCACTGCACCCCTCCTGGAGCCCTTTGTGATCTGAGTTGTTTAGAAAGTAAATGAAATGGAGTGAGCCAGAGAGACAGTCATGGTTATTTCTCCAAGAAAGAAAAGCTTAATTTTACCATGGGGATCTTGTGCCTGCCATGACCCCTCCAACAGCTCACAGGAACACGGGAGGAATTCACCAGCAGTGAAGACTGGTTTGTTCTTGCAGATCTGTGAAGAGTTTCACCCTCGTTCTTAACAGAAATATCCCCCTTCCTGCAAAAACCCAACCCCAAACAATCTCCACCTAGTCCCCAGCTGGTAATGTGCAGCTCCTCCACAGCTTATCTCCTTTTTCCATCTAACCAAAACAGGCTTGTAACCTCTTTGGAGGCTTTCCTTTCCTGGGCTGCAGCCGAGATCATCAGCGCCTGAAAAGCAGGCAACATTTCCTGAGTGGCAACCCTGGAGATGCTGGCTCCAGAAGAGGTGAGAGGAAAGGGAAGCGAGAAGAGGATTAGTGGGCTCAGAACCATTTGTCATTTGCTTGTGGTTAGTATCTCTTCAGCAAACTGGAATTGAGATCAACAGCGAGGATTTTTCCATCCAATCTAAGTGAGCTAGCAGTTGGGTTTCATTCAAGTAATTGTTCTAATGGATAATAATGTCTTATTATGACTAGAGGGCTTATTACTAGAACGTTGTACTAAATTCAATAACCTGAACTCACCATATATTGTCCCTCTTGTGGGAGCTTCAGCTGTTCGAGAAGGAGCCTCGGAGTTGCGTGATCATCCCTGAAACCTTCTCCCCTAAGTTCCAACTTTGGAGAACAAGTTGTTCATCATATGCTGAATTCAGCTTTGGAGTAACTCCAGTGAAAACAAAAGGAGTAACAACAGGAATGGATTAGGCCCAATTGCTTTCACATTTCTCCAACTTGAATTTCCAATTTCAATACTAAAGGAGGAGTAGGAAAAAAAAAAACCAAAACCAACCCATCGTATGGCACAGTGACAAATGCACTTCAAAACCTAAGTCTGCCTGTGACGTGACCCCATGCCCTTTGGAAAGTGCACCCAGGTGAGCTTCCCCGGGCTTACCTACGAACAAAACCCTGCTGTCATCCGGCAGCAGCAATAAATATTCCTACTTCTGTCACTGCATTGTACCAATTTTTGTACGAAACGGCCAAACCCATCCTGCAGTTCTAGGCTGCTACACTTGTGACTACTGACCTTACAACACCTGAAAAAAGTAGTATCTGCCGAGCTGAGAGATAAAGTCATGAGGATTTCGTTTTGTAAAATCATATAGAGGAGGATTAAACAGTGTGTGTTCTGTGCCGGCTCCATTTTCCAGGGAGAGCTGTGCAGTCTCACCTACGAATCCTTACCTGATGGATCATCACCTTGGCACCTCTCTGGTTAAACAGATGTGAACCAACAGAAAGCAAGTGGAATAAGGACCGAGACTGAGAATCCCGAGCTACCCTGCTGGCTACTGAACCATGCCTTCTCCCAGTGTTTGTTGCACCACTCACTCGGTAGCTTTTAAGTAAGTTCCTTCTAACTTTGACCCGCTGTTTCCTGCTGGAGCTGATGAGCCACGAGCACGGGGTCGCTCCCTCCGGGCTGGCTCCGCAGCACACGCCTTCAGTGGCTGCCACATGAAGTTAGCATTCAAAAAAAAACAACAAAATGTTGCTCTTGTTTTCACTGGAGTTATTCCCAGGCTGCTTCAGTGTCTTATAAAGGGGGTAAGAGAATTATCCAGTGATCAAAGAAACAGCAAGTCTGAAGTCCTGGGGTTCAATTCCTAACTCATATTAAACCAACGCTAACCATACGCTGCCTTTGTGCCTTAAATTATTAAAAGAATTTTAATAATAATGATGACACTCACTTAAAGTTATTCCTAAACAAATAAGAGAACTACAAAGCATCACAGCAGCACAAAACATTACGAGCAGGTTTGACCCACGAGCTTTACAAAGTACATGCACGGCTTCATTCAGCGGACAGGCTGGAGACGGAGGAGCTGGGCTCAGCCGCTATCTAGCTCAGAAATCACTGCACATTGTTTGCAAACTTATCAGGAGTGACTTGAATTGTGAATTAGCTCCAGCGAGGCAGCTGGCAGGCTGCTGAGGCACACAATGCCTGCTGAATCTGCACTTCCTGCTGGAGACGTGCGAAGGAGAAGGCAAACTATGAACGAGCAGAGGAACCGCTCCCAACTCCAGTCAAAACTATGCGCAGCACAGGCGCAACAGGGCCAGTGGCTGCTGCGGGGGCCAAACCAGCATTCCCAGCAATGGTGGTGGTGATAGCACTCAGCCCTTGCGCAGCACCCAGCCTGGGGAGATCTCCAAGCGCTCCGTGAAGGAGATGAGGCTCACCCATCCGCCCCGACCTCCCTGCTGGGCTGGGTTAGAGCGCAGAGCCGGAGGGGCAGCGGGGGGGACCTCCCCAGACCACGCTGTAACTCTGCAGGCAGCTCTCCAGCGCACAGCCCAAGGCTGGTGCTTGCTTAGTTTTACATCTTGGATTTCGGTAAATAACCCGACGTACGTCCAAAAGCAGCAGCAGGCACCAAGGCACGTCCTAGCCAGCCTTGCCCACGCACCCACCTGGACACGGCGGCGGAGCAGGGCTGCGTGGCCGGACACTCCACACAGGCAGATGTTCCCCTTGTGCTGCAGGTCACGAAGCCGAAGCCACCGGGACACACCATAAATCCCCCGGGACACAGGTCTGCCACCGTAAATCCCCTGGGACACAGGTCTTTCTGCTACAGCCCACATCAGCTGGAACAGAAAGGGGCTTCCCATGGGCGATCGGATGGCAACACTGCAGCATCAGCACGGGAGGGGGGGGGAAACCTGGTGTGTACACTGCAATTCCCTAAAACCAACTGAAACGTGCCACAGCGTGCTTCTGAAAGGCTTCACGGGGCTGGGAAACAGCCGGTGTGTGATATACCCCTAGAAAAGCTCTCTTGCTGTGAGTAGGGCCCATTCATTCATTTCATGTGGTCAGTAAATTTGGTCAAAGTCTCCTCTAGCACGGGACTGTGTTATTCTTACAACCAAAGAGCATCTGCCCTTTTTTTTTTAAAAAAAAAATCAGTTTTAACGTTGTTAGTACAATGAAGTCCAAACCTTGCTCTGGAAAGTTCGCACTTGCTTTGAAAGCAAGACGTTACGCTATGAGTGAAAAGCAAGAAAAGATTAGAAATTTCTAGCAATAAAAGCTGCAGGATGAACAGTTGAGACACACTTCGGCCAGTATTACCGGGGCTCGTTAAACACCGTGCTGTGCTTTGCAAGCCACGAGACGCCATCCTGTGGTCACCCAGATCCCCATTAACGTCCCATTAACATCCCACATCTGGTCCAAGGCACCCAACGCAGATGTGCGTCGCGCCTGTGCCGGCACTTACGCTCATCCCAAGCCCTACGTGCACTACGTTCCTTGCTGTTCGTGCAAAACAAGGCTGAAAAACTTCAGGTACTCTCCAAAAACACCTGATGAACCCCAGTAAGCACGGGCTGTAAGATGTGGCTGTGGCACAGCTGGCTTGCTGTCTGCGTACAGCTGTGCCGCAGCCCTTCGCTCTCAGCACGAGCCTTCTGCTGGCAACACGGGCAACCAGTGACGCTTCCCAGGAAAACCAGTGATTTCTGCATGCCCTGCATGCACTTGCTGCCATGCCGTGCCATGCCATGCCATCTCCTTCCTGCTTGGTGACATTCCTCCTCCTGCACCGCTACGGTGCTGTCTACAGGCTCTTGTACCACCAGGTCCCCCACTGCTCCCACTGCTTTTTGGGTATCTTTTGGACATCTCCTACACCCTCAATTCCCCTCTCCCCCCCTGTGACAAGCTTTGCCCACCGTGTCTAGGACACGTTTGATGAAAGCTGGCAATCCCATTCAGTATCAACAAGAAGTTGAGCATCCAGCCTTGCTTTGGTTGGCCAACAAGTGCAACTATAACCTTCACGGCTGATGCAAACCCAGTGTAAAAGGGGCAGGAGGGAAGCTGTTATTGTCTACACAAACTCAGCTCTCCCTCTGTAACCCTCCTGGCTGCCCATCTGGCCCACCCAACCCATGCTGCCTCACACTGCTGTCTTTTAATATGGGCGGGAAATGAGGGGACAAAAGAAGAAGAAAAAAAAAATAAATAAAAAGAAGTGACCAGCAGCAATAACAGTCCTCAAAAGGCAAATGTTTCTTATTACAATGCTAGTTCTTTCAGGCTCTTTGATGTTGCTTCTCCCACACAAAGCTGTTTCTTTCACAGCCTGTTCTTGCACACAAGCAAGATGTTACACGTACTATACGTAGGACATCCCCAACTCTTATTTAAAGCACATTTGTCCCAACTCACTGTACTCTGTTTGCTGCATCGTTTTTCAAACCAATACTCGCACATCATAGGCACATAGGCATTTTAATTCTAGCTCCCCCTTCCACATTTACTTCTTTTCCAAATTCTTGGAGGTTCTGGTCATAAGTCGCTAGGGTTGAGACTGAGCTGCCAAGTTCATGGCAGTAATTGAATTTCTTCAAAATTTTAGGGCCTTGTAGAGCAAAGGGTTTGCTTTGTCAGAGGCCAGATCCAACATTTAGATTCTGGACTAATTAACTGTAGTTACATTCTTTATTTTACTTTGGCCCATAGTTTTTAATACAACCTGTTTCCTACCTGCATATTACAAATCCTAACTTTTTCATACTGAAAAAATTGTTGACCATGCATCGCATTGATAAACCATCACAGTTCTCACGACAAATTTAAATTGCAAATTATTTGGGGCAAGGAAAATCTTTTTGTTCAAGCACAATAGGGTTTTCATAATCTGTTTTATAAACTAGCCCCATACAAATAACAGCCTGGCACTTCTGCCAACTTACTTTACTTTGGTAAATGCTCAAAAATGGTGGGGACTGAGCAGAATATAGGAGTTGTCTTTAGGTGATGCAAGGGTTAAACCAGTAAACTTCTGAAGAAACAAACGCAAATCATTGTCTCCAAGATTCATTTGACTCATGTCGTTAAAGCGGAGTTACTTCTGCATAAACTATATCCAAATGCCTTGCAGAATTAAAACACAATGGATAATTCTTCCAGAAAATACACATTGCATTATCGGAAAAATAATCAAAAATCCAGAACTACATTATACCCCAAAATGTGAGACATGAAAAGTCCACCAGGAATTTTACTGCAGCTGTTTTTAGTAAGACAGTCAACCTACAGTAATTAACAGCAAATAATAATTGCGTTTGTATAAAATGTAAAAATTTCATGGCCCTCAGAAATAAGCTAAGGGAAACTAAAGGTATTAGCATTATTTATAGTGTAAAATTACGCTTTTTGGACAGAAACATAACTGCTAGTCAGCCTGATGTCACTGACAGGCCTGTGGAATCACAGTGGACTGCTGCTGCAAACTTTTCAGAGACAGAAACAGGCCATGCCCTCTTCGTTGGGGGTGAGCAGAACTTGTGGTCTTCCAGTAGTAGGTCCTTTACAGTAGGGAGAAGTGTAAACATATTGGATTTTGCTGCTGTTACCAATGATATGTTCAAAAGACTCTTGCCTGCCTTTAAAAAAAAATCAAGCCTCGTATCAAACCGGCCAAGTTGGTTTGCTAAAAATCAGTATTCCTTTGCTCTGTGTTTTCAGGTCCTATTTCTTCTAAAACCCCACCAGCTTTTGCAATCACCAAAACTAACACGCATTCTTTATTAACAGTAAGAACCTACCAACTTTGCATCCCCAAACTTTATAATGCAAGGACAAAACAAATTGCTCCAGGTTTAAAAAGAAAATGTTGGCCCTGGCAAGCTAATCAGAGGCAAGACTCAAACCCGAAGCCCCATAGGCCCCATATCAGAAGGCTTTAAGATCTAAAAGCAAGTAATAAAAAGCAGCTTTAATGCAAAACGGTTTGGATTGAAGCAAGAGACTTCCGTTAAGCGCCCAGTACACTAATAAAAGGATAGCCTTGAGGTACACGTACAAGTTGAAAGTGGAAGTTGCGTGCATTTGTATTTATGGGAAGGGCAGCGCCGAGCCCACAGCCCAGTCGCTATGACCTGCCTAGGTGAATGCTCCATCCACAGCAGGCAGCAAACCCAGGCTGCTTAAACCAGCTCTGCAGCCTATTTACTTATTTACTCCCTCAGTAAAACAGACTTGCCCTAAAAACAACATCTACTTTTGATTTTAGCCTGATGACAAAGGTCCTAGCCACAAATTGGATAACCAGCCCTGAAGGAAACCCAACCACCAACTCCCTGCCCTCCCCAAAGACAGCCAAAACTGAGAGAACTGCTACTCTAATTTTGACTGGCAAGCATGGCTTGCTCTTCTGGGGATGGATTGAGCAAAACAGTCCCAGGCTTGCCAGCAAGGGGTCTTTTCAGCGCAGACCCTCATCAAAGTCTCAGTTGCTTGAAAAAACTCATTTTTCATTTGAAAATTAGTTGGATAAGCTAGGTCTACATTCAGAGCTAAAATTCTAATTTATAGGCAAAGGAGCTAGTTACTACATCCTTCTCACTGGGTCATGTGGTACCTTCAGTGACCCATCTTACATCAATCACTGAATTTGCTAAGGATTACTTAACAGATCTCAAGAGAGCCTGAAATGTTGAGTGGTAGGCAAAGTCCCTTGCCACTTACTATGGCCAGGTGCCATTTATATAATAGCCTTGGACTACAAGAGGCAGCTTGTATAGCTCCAAAAATATTTCTTGGCCTTTACTCCAAAAAATCAAATGAAACAGTCCTATGACTTCATGAAATATTTGAACCCATATTAATGCAAAGCTTTTTTTATTATGAAGTTACCGAGATTATATGCAGATGAAATTCCTCCAGGAAAAACAAGTTCTTGTCTTTTTGGTCTCACAATATATTAGCAAGGTCTACAGATAAGAATGTGAATATTTGCAAAAATTAATTTCCCAAGGCTAGTCTGTTGTGTTTGTCCACCAGAATACGAGTTCCAAATCTGCCTAAGCCTGCTCTAGTTAACCTCTGTGTACAGCTCCCAACATGGTTCTGTCTGGAGAAATGTGCCAAGCTGAAGTCTTACATTTAAAATGTTTTTAGCATTTTGAGTTCTTAAAATGAGTGCTCTATTTTTATCATGACTTTAAAAAAAAAAAAATCCCACTTCACTGTTTTTATACAGTATAGCTTTCCGTGTGCATTTCAAGAATGAGTTTTCCAATAAAGTCTGCAGGACTCAGATTTACATCCTCACCCACTGACAGTTTAATTACTTCCATTGTAGGAGGAGAAAGTATTTAATCACATACAGTCAGAAAAAACAGCCCCTTGAATACAGGCTTTTGGGCCCATGATCCCCAATTTGAAATTCAATGAAGGAGAATGAAACATGCATACTGTGATCCATTTCCCGATTGAGAACACTTGATATTATCAAAACATACAGAGTTCCACAGCTGACACACACATTTTTCTAAACCATTGGTAAAATCCTTCCAGCATTTTAAGCCCACGAAATGAGGATTCAGCGTGCTTTGGATATGATCTAAAGGCAGTGCTAGTCAATGAACCATACAAAGACCAACTTCATAATGCTGTGCTAATTAACATATTAAAAATAGTCAGCCTAAACTGCTGCTTGAATTACGCTGGTATTTTAACTTCCTTCTCAACAGTTACAACATTAAAAGTAAGTCATCATTGGTGATTCTCAGCCATAGATATGCATTAATACTTCCTCATTATAAAAAAAAAAGAAGAAAAAAAAAAAGAGGGGGAGGAAAGACAGTTCTCAGACACTCATCATGGCAATTCAGCACAAGCCCGTCTGGTGAAATCATAAAAAAACAGTTGTTAAGTGTAAGTGTCAATCGTTACATATTAAAGCCGACTACCAGCACCAGCTGGCCTTCTTCCCCAAACTGGTACCCAATTTGTTACAGACAAGACATGAACAAACCCAGAAACGCAACTTCCGTCAGTTTTAGTCAAGAGTATGCTGTACTAGCCTTTACATTGCCGTAAAGATGGAGTCTGTAAGCAGCAGCAACTCACGTGCAGTTAAGTGCAAATATCAGCTATCAGTCTCAGAAACCTTAAGTTTTACAATATAAAACAAGTGGCCTTACAGCTATGGGCACGAAACAGAATGTGGCCCTCGGTGGGACCTACTACATTACACAGCAACATTCACTCTGAAACAACAGACACAGTGTATGCGTGTGTATTACTTATATATTTTATAAAAGAGCCATGTCTTCTGAAGAGCGAAGAACAGCCCTAACACTAAAAAAATGCTGTAACAAGAGTGAGTATTTGTGCGTTTGCTTTATGAAGCTTACATTCTAATGTTTACAAAGGCCAGCACTTATATAAGACTCTCCACCAACAAACAAATCTGGAATACATCAATTGTACAGGTAAGTCAGCTAAAAATAAGCAATAGCTATGCTCTTCTCAGTTTTAAGAAAGCATGCAATAGGTTTCCCCCTTCTGCCACCCCTTGTTCAGATTTCTAAATCACAGTACCAATAAAGCACAGTATCATGAAACCGGGGCACAGGTAACAGGTTGAATTTTATCACACACTGTTTATCAATATTTTGCAACTGTAAAAGCAGCCGCCTTTTAGCATCAAGAAGGCAGAGAAGATACAAGCATGAATAAAAAAATAATTAAGCGATTTAAGACATCAAAAATTCAAGAAATAGCACTGTGCATATACAAATAAAATTAACATTCAATACCGTAGAGCTCATTTAAAAATGGCACCAATGGACAATATTTTACAATATGCACATTTATTTGAGGTGGGAACTAATGCTCCACAGGTGAAAATAGTAGTACAAATACTAGTGCCACTGTTGGCCCATTATGGTAACTCTTGCAATTTAATGGAAACACTTTTAAAAATAATCTGGTATGTACACGTCTTCTGGAAACTCAACAGCTTCTTCAGAACAACAACAACAAAAAAACAACTATGGTTCTCCCCCTCCCCTTTTTAGCCAGACAGTATTGTCAGAGATTGTGCTCACTTTTAAAGCACATAATCTTACTTTAAATTCAGTGCTATTTTCTTTCAGAAAGATCAGAAGTTGTACTTTAAGGTAACAAAAGCATTTATGTTACAAACATTCAAAAATGGAAGCTTATGATTCTGGCAGACAATGTTGCGTATTAAATACAAACCAGCCAGCAATTACTGAACATAAAAAACTTATTCAATCATAAAAAAATACTATAATTCATCACCACAGACTTTTTACATAGTTATAAATAATAAATAGCATAACACAGTAGATTACAAACGGATTTATTTTGCCCCGTTAAAGTCTTTAAAAAGTAAAATATCTATTGTCTTACCTCAGACCGACCAAGGTACTGTATCGACTACTCACAGCTCAAATATCACTCCTTAGCCAAACAATTTGCAGAGTTCGTATTCAATCCAAACTTTTAAATCTCTCCTTAGAAATCCAATGTTTGCTTAGCTGTTTGCCCTGCTCGTGACCAACAAAGATACAAACACCGCACACAGCAGCTGCAAAGGGTACTACTTTGGCTGCCACGTCACAGCAGCGTTGCCGCTACCCACAGCACCTTGCAATGGAGCACACACCTCGGAAAGGAACACTAAGGAAAGCAGCATCGACGACAGATTCTGGTAAGCACTCTATAAACAAGCTGTACACAAAGGACTTTTTCCCACCCACCCCTGTGGTTTACATTCCATAATTTTGTAACAATGTCCCCTAAGGCACAAAAATACCTATGACCTCAATGCCACAGGAGACATCGATGGTGCCATACATGGTTCTCCTACACAGTAGTTTAAATAACTTAGTTATCTGCACTGTATGTCTTAGATCAAGGCGTGGATTAATTTTCCTTGGCCAAATCTTCCTGAATATTGACCTTATTTCATACAATCTGCAGGATAAAGGATCTGGGGAGAGAACTATGCAGCTATTTTCATCATGTTCGTAGAGTATTATTATTTCTTCACTGATGGCAAAAGTGCCAGTCATTAGTTATTTTGTTGTGTGTGTTTTTGTTTTTTTTTTTAATTTAAGTGTGAGATTTCCACACCACTGTGGTCTTCTGTAACAAAAACGACTAGCAGCACTAAGAAAAGTTTTTTCTCCCTTCCATAAGAGAATTTGAGGCTAGTGACTGAAAAAAGCAATGAGCATAGTTTTACTCAGTGGTAGAAGTGCCAGAGAACAAATCAGTATTTTCAAATCCTTCCAAACCAAATTATTTCCCTAGACATAGTGACCAAGATAATGATAGAAGTATTTTCCTAAAAATTGCAATACTAATAGGTAGATACCTATTCTCAGACTCAAAAAGTGTACGCAAGTTCCTGAAAGCAGAAAGTTAGTATAATCTGAGCAGACATCTTGTTTAAAAAATAAATTTGCAAAACCAGACATTAATATGGTCTACAATGTTCATTAAATGGATAAATCAAAATCACTGGAAAGTCGCCAAGGATTACAGTTACAATATTTTTTCCTTTTAATAATCCTCGTGTTAATGGTTCAAGGATCAGAGTTTGTTTCTCTGTACAAGTGTACAGTAAGGGAACAGCACAGCCAGACACTGACTCAGAACTTAAGTCACTTAGGTGAGAGATCGTCCATCAAAATGAATGAAGAGCATGAGTTTGAGCACGTTACTGGAGACTCTGTGGTTATGCTGCCTTTAGTCAGTGAATCAGAGGAAGAGCCAACGCTGCTGCTACTCCCATCAAGAATATCTGAAGAGAGGCTGGGGAAAAAGGAAAAGGTTATTCAGAAATACGGGCATGACGCCTTTGTGTAAAGCTAACACACCTATGTCTTTGTAGAGAAAATGTAGGAGGCATATACTACCACTCAGTCTTTACTGCAAGACTGGCAGCCCTGAAGACTCCTTGTTTTCTGTAGCATGTTATATATATATTCATGCTCTTTATGGGAATAAGGAGCAGAATTTATTTTTTTTTTAACATGCAGAATAAATTATGACTGTGATTTTCATCAGTCATAGAAAGGAGGTGACAACTAATGCGAAAAATAACCTTAAAAAATTATAGAAAAGGAATAATAAGAATCTAATCAGCAAGGCAGCAAAGATGTCATTAATTAGCTAGTATGTTCTTTAATGTTGCACCACTCTCAAAGCAAGATTTTGAAACGTGTTTTTCCTTTGTAAGTAAGGAATTCCTGTGTTTGGATTTTAAAGTCTTGATACAAGATTCCAGAGGGCACATAACTTGATGCTTTTGCAATTTAGCTAGAAGCAACACCAAAAAAAAGTATTTCTAGGCAGTTTCAAGTCTGTAGGTAAATCGAAATTACAGTAACAGAGTTGTTATTTTAGAACACTTAGTATCTGTCTCTTGACACAAAAGAGAATTCAGCTTTTTATGATCCCAGTACAGAAAGAAGACAAACTATAACGCTAAAAAATCATGAATATAACCACATGAACTATTTAACTATTTAACTATTCAAACATACATTTTCTGAATATTCAGATAAGTACCACAGATACTATATTACCACTGCCCACAACACACTGTAATGATGAAGCATCTTTAAGGCAAAGTAACTTTGCTTATGAACCAACAGAGTTTTGTAACAATAGTATTTAGTAGAAAAGCTTTGATAACAAAATCTAGGGTAGAAATGCTCAGGAAGAATCAATCAAATGAGCAGGAACATTGTCACACTACACTACCACAAGAATAGTTCCCAGTAATATGCATATGCAAACTAACAGCGATGTATTTTTTTCTAGGGAAAAAAACAACAACCAAACAACAAAACAAAACAAGAAAGATTGTGATAAATGCGCATTCCCTGTTTTCGGTATTTCAGGGCACATGAAATATTTTACCATGAACTGAGATCTGTCAGATGTGTAACATCTGGAGAAAGCATGTTGGTTGTTCCTTGAAAAAGTCTCTTTGGCTGACTTTCAGTTTCCATTTCACCTAAGGAAAATAGTGCAAATAATCAAACTCACTTGAGTCTCTGGAATGTCCATTTAATATTTGTAATTTGTAAAAGAGAGGTTTGTCCCACAACACAGCAAGGTTACATTTGTAATGTAAGTCCTCTGATTCAGCCAACCGAGCACTTGGGTAAGACATTAATTTGACGCTAGCTGTTGTTTAACCATCCAGTCCGTCCTTAATTTAACTAATGCTTCACCAGCATCTGAGGGACTACAATGATTTCAAAGACATAAAACCAGGCACTTGCTACTTGGACTACAATCAGACAAAATAATTTAAAGCAAACTAATTACTATGACTTAATTTTAAGTAAGCAGCTGAGATGAGGCAACTGACATGATCCAAAATACAGAGATTAAAATTCATAGCGATTATGGAAATAGGAATGCCGGACAGGTTCACAGTTTTACCCTCCTGTGTACAACAAATTCCAATACATATGTACACTTTTACAGAAAAGCTGAGAAAATTAGATTTGGCATGTGTATGCATTTCCACTTACTCATCAGGATCAGGCCATCTTTGTACCTCTGATCACCTACTGACATTAAAAGATTAAACATGATGGGGAGAATTCATATAATATGTTTAGTATAATCTGCCCTGAGAATGAGCTAGCTCATGAAGAGCTTCTGTACAATAGAAACATTTGGAAATATCATGAACTTGCCAATAACAAGCTTAAAAAAAAAAAGGAAACCCTCTCAGCTACAGTATATTTTAATTTTTAGTTTGGCAACAAAAACGTATGAAATGGAAATAAATTTTCTGGCTTTTTCCTACACTTCACAGCAGTTGTGGTGTCAGTTTGAAAAGCTGACAGAGGTTAAGCATTATAGCAAACCAGTATATATTGATATGTTAAGCAAGAGAATTATACTACCACTCATTTTATAGAAGATTGATAACCCCGCAAAATTTCCTATTTCTTTATCCCACAGGGATATATTCCCTTCTTTGGCAAGCAGACTAACTATCAAGCAGAATGGGCATAAAATGTTTATGAGAGCACTTTCTTATATAAAAATGAAGAAAACCCAAACCAACAACTTGAGTAACTTTTGCTACCTGAAATTTCGCAAAGACAAATCTGCACTGCTACAACACAGTGCACACCAGTATTAATTCCCTAGAGCAGTGAAATGTTCTTCAACGCATTGCTTTCTTCCCTCCACACATTACAGTGTCGATTTGTTATCATGTAATATCTGTAGAATGTAAACCATAATGCTACTACTAAAATTCAGGAAACAGGATTATGTATTTAGGAAAAGAAATTAGGTTCATTTAAATGGATTAGATGTTTTAAAATTAAGTAACATTTTTAATATACCTTGATATTTCAAGTAAAAAAAGGCAAACTCCTATTTCCACTTTGTAAAAGATGCTTCATAAGAGCACATGGATAGGACGAGGAAAGCCTGCCCTTTACCCGCCCTGTTTTTACACAATCTGTGTAAAGTCTATTGTAAAATGTTTAAAGTAAAACAATGCAGTATGAATACCTATTTCCCTATTAATCACTGAGCTTGATAAACTTTTGTTCAATTTTGCTCAATTTTTTACTCAATTTTTAATGCCTCCAAAATTCAGACAATAACAGCCAAGATAGAATTGGCATCCATGAGAAAACTGGTCTCCCTCCCCTGTTAATGCAATATAAAACAGATAGCGTTCTTTATCTGACAGGACAAGCAGTCCTAAAAAAACCCCAATGAATAGTAACTTTTCTTGAAGGCTAAATATAAGTCTTGTAAAATAAAAGGGCATGCTTTTGGTGCGGTTAAGAATGCCCAAGTTAAAAAAAAAAAATTCTGAAAGAATAAGCATAGCTAGAGGCACACTTGTAAATATCTCAGTCCTACAGTCCTACTATGGAGACTTGTTCTGGGATGTAATTTGAATACCCTTAATATGGAATACTTCCAGGAAAAAATGCAGGTTTCCCCCATCAGGAGGAAAGGGCACTGATCCATTCAATTTCTCTAAACACTCACCTTCTGAACTTTCAGAGTAAAAACAAACATTCAGGACTAAATTTAGAAGATACTGCATGATAAGCAACATTCCTGAGATGAACTGAAGGGTGTGCACCATACAGTGGTACTCTTAGGAATGTCAGGGTTTATGAATATTCATAACATTTAATCTGAAGCATAATAAAGTTTGCCTCTTTCAAGCAGTAGCTGCTTTTAACATTTTTCATTCTTGTGTTTTAGACTAGCTACTTTACATTGTATTTTTAAGTTATGACTGGCAATTTCCAATTCGCTGGGGATACACGTGCATTATATTTACAGAACAACAACAAAAAAATATGGAAGAGAGAAACATATGCAGCTGCAAAACTACATCCATATTAAACCACCTGATAATGTAGATACACGTACCTTTTCTTTTAATGGGGCCAAGAACACTGGGCCTGATACAGTTGATTGGACTTTGACTCCTCCTGCTAGAGAGAGAATACTGATACTCAGTCAGGCCTGTAAAGGTTCCAAGTCTGAACACCACCATACCTAGCATCAAATCACCACCACCACATCATATAACACATTTTTTTAAAAACTATTCCTGCACAACTGGAAGGCTTTGGGAATCTAAATACATAAGATAACATGCTCTAATAGGCAGTACTCTTGTTATCTGCCACAAAAATTCACAGTAAACTTTCTAGGGTTTTCTCCCTCCCTTAGTGCATCACATCCTCATTTCTAAATTGTGTGTAACATCTATATAAAATTAATATGCTGACAGAGTTAAAGTTCATTTGAAGTACCTAGAAATTTCCCCACAAGTTACCAAGTCTAGCTTAAAGTTGACACAGGCCCCTGTAAGAGCACCCACATAAAGCTAACATTGGTAAAGGTTGAATTTCCAGAGCATTTGCACGTGGCAATACTTCAGCTATGGTAAAACTAAAGTTTCTAAAGGCATTAAAATGCCTTAACATCAGATTTAACTAAATTTAGTGCTAGCCTTGGAATTTAAGACAATGTATACCTGTTACTTGCAGATGTCACTTACTTTGAGAATCGCCTTGTTGGACTGGGAATAGGGCTTGGAGGCAATCCATTACTGCTCACAAACATTTGCAATGATGGTGAAAAACATTGCTGCAGAAAAAGTCACAACAAGATGCTTCAGAATTTCCTTTTACTCAGGTGTTTCACCCCACCCTCCAAACAAAACATCCCATTAAAGAAAAGCCAGTAACAGAATAAGGCAGAGATGACCAAATTCAATCTTAGAAGCATTACAACCTAACTTGCAAAAAATGTACTGGTTAATACAAGACTGCTCAGATTAACTGGAAATTCAAACCCACAAGAAATCTGAAATCTAAATAGACACTATTTTCTAAACAAGACAGTTGTTTCTGTAGCAGTACAGTACTCAGGACCTCAGGACTTACTTCTTTCAAGGAACTTATTATACAAACGAGTTTACTCAAAATACATCTGACCTGAAAATTTAACACAGTATTTAGCTCTGCAGTTCTGCAGCTAATTTGAGCTTAGCCACGAATGCCCATAGCTAAGCACAAAAATGTTTCTGTCAAGTCTTTACAGTCAGATTCCAAGGTACTGGACCAGCTGTCAGCAACAGAGTTATATTGGGAGCACATTTACCCAGCACTAGGTATGTGGCTGCTCCATGCAGCAATACTAGTAGAGGCATGCAATAAAACAGTAGCAGTACAAAAGCAGGGCCACAGAAGAGGATGAAAACAAGATGCAGCAGCCAATCTTTAAACACTGTTGCCAGTTTCTCTATGCTACATTTCAGTTTTCCAGTCCTCACTGGGAAAGGTAGTTTAAGATCCACCTCTTCCCTTTCCTCAGCATCTGCCATCAGCCTTTAGTGCAAGTTCAGCCTGCCCAAGTCATCCCTCACAGTGAGTTCATGCCTTCCTTTCCCTAACTGATGGACATACTGCCATCCAACTCACCAAGCAGATTTGCAGCTTCTAGTCTTTGCCTACACTCTTACTCTACATATGATACACTGCAATTTTGTTGCCTCTTCCCCAGCATCCCCCCAACTTATGCAGCTGAAGATCATGGACAAATCTAATTACTCTAACAACCTCTTCCAGTTTCCCTAGAAACAGAACCCTAACCCATCCGAACATTGCACAGATATCAAGAACTGACAACACTCAGT
>JAVJGJ010000002.1:33833803-33866347 GCA_035590215.1 Microhierax caerulescens | reverse complement strand
CTCTTCCAGTTTCCCTAGAAACAGAACCCTAACCCATCCGAACATTGCACAGATATCAAGAACTGACAACACTCAGTGTGACAGAACAGCCACACTGCTTAAACTCTGCAGCTCTAAGACAGTAAGCATCTGATTTTCAGAAATCAATACAAAGTGGGTTTGGGGTTTTTTGTTGATGTTTAGTTGGGGGTTTTTTAAACTATCAAATTCGTGAAGTCATGTGTGTCTTCCCAGTTCACCTGGTCCTAAAGTTCTAAAATGTTCTCTCGGTTTGGTATTTCACTTATCCTACCTTTCCTATTCCTCTTGTAGGTGAAGGTGCAGGCGAAACCGGAATGAAGTCTATTCTCTTTGGGGAGGAAGACTTCTCAGACTTGTCCAAGTCATTGTCACTCTGTAAATACAAGGTTTCAGACTCAACACTGGCACAGGACATTACCTTAGAATCCAAGGCACAACCTTTTAATGGAAAGTGACCAGGCCAAATGCACAAAATAGCTACAGCAGATGAACTTAAGTTCTTCTTAAATTATTTTCACAGTTAATTCCTCTCCTTCCCTTAAATTCGTCAGTTGAGTGTAAAAGTAGAATTAAATAGGAAACATCTATAAAGAGATTACCAGACTCAAGCTTTCCTCCCATGACTGGCTTATCTGCATTGCTGTTTGCACTTCCCTAGAATACAAAAAACCCCATCAGTAGCTACAAAGAGGATAACTCTGGCTATTTTATCCTCTTGTTTCAGTAACACTCACCTTTCATGTGCTGTTTCTCTGTTCATTAAATCCACTCCTTCCTCCTGCAGGAAATAAATGTCGTAAGTTTTCCCGTAACATTTGATTCATCACAGATACTTGGAATAACCCTTGTGATTCAATAATTTGCTATTAGAATTGAAATAGGAACAGTAGGACCACTCCAGGAAAAGACTTCTACCAGCCCAGCTCACCATTTCTCTTGAATGAAACAACACTTAAAAAATGCATGGTAGTTTAATCTTGACAACAATAAGCCTTGCAAGAATGCTATCTCACTGAAATTAAGTCTTAAAAAAGACTCGTTTCCTCTAGTACTTGAAAAACCCAATAGGAAAGAAACTCCCATTATGTAAGTACTTCAATATTATATAATACTTTTTGTTCTGTTACTAAATATACAGATAAAAACTATACTTACCCTTCTGATCTGATGAAGTCGGCTACTAGGAATACGAATAGGAGATGATGACAACAGCTGAAAAAAAACCCGACAGCCACAATGATTAAATCACACCTCAACAGCTTGCATACATCCCATTTACCATCAAATACATTCTTAGTGAATTAAAAATGAGCTGTACAACTGCATGTGGATGACTCAATGTTGCAAAAAGAAAACATTGACCTTCAAGAGAAAAGACCTGTTTTACCACTTACAAATTCATTCTATCACTCAGTAAGTGACATGAATCTCAAACTTGCAAGCAGATACTGCTTAGAATCTCAAATATAGACACAGCTATATATGACATTTAGACAAGAGAGATATTATAATTATAAATGAAACTACAAACATTATACAATGCCCTACTGCCTAGGGTAAGATGACAAACTCCTGTACTAACTTACTCAACCAGCTGGCTATTACAAAGTAGAAATCTCGATGTTTCAGCTCAGTTTTCAACAACAATCCCTAAAACTTTACTTTTGCAAATTTTAATTGCATGCAATTTTATGCATCTAACTCCTCTGGAACTTCAGCTACCATCACATAAAAATGTGCCAACGGTTCCCACTCAAGACGCCCATGTGTCTACTCTAACACCTACTGATCTGAGCTCCAAAATTTTGCGTTCTTATTTTTAAGAAATCTCATAAAAGATCTTGAATTAAAATTTTATCTTCTTACTCTGAACATAATAGAAGAAGCCCATTTCAGGACTTTAAGTTCTACAGGTTTTGAGAAAAGAAACACCTAGTCTACACTACCCTCAGATAAGAAAGAAAAATTTTAGTGGGAAAGAGCATACAGATCCCTGAGGTGACAAGGACAGGGTGAAAAAAACAAATGTAACATCTCTGAAAAGTTAAACAACTGCAGTACTGTACAATACCAGACTTCTGAAACAGAGAGAGTATCACCCAGTAAATAAATTGCTCTTCTTTAAATGATTTCTGATGTCTACTGTTCAGCCTTTAAAAAAAAAAAGTGACCATGTCGAACAAACAGGTGAACAAAGACTAGTGACTTATCTTCCATTTTTACAACAGCTTAAAACACTCTTCCAAGCCTTTTAATTGTGACAGCAGTTTTCCAGCTCTCAGTCAGGTCCAAATTAACTTTAAGACTGAACTTAATTACACATAGCTTCAGCCACCGCTGTCTTCTTGGGGACACACAATACACCAGCATTATTTTGTTGAAGGTTGCAGTTACAGGGCGGAGGGAAAACCGCATATTCTGCAGCCTGGAAGCTTGCTAGGATGCTTAGTGCAAATACAAATCAAGTTTAACTTCATTTCTCCAGCGCAATTATTTCTTGTTGGGTGTAAACAAAACATGCTTCAGATTCCTCACCATACTGTGACGGCTCATAACTGTCGTACTGTTCCTGCGCGTTCGCAACACGTAGGGCTGAAAAACCTGGGAGTTGTCACTGGAGGGGCAAAAAAAAAAAAAAAAAAAGTTTTGTGAACAACTCTGTGAGGTGTGCCTTCCTTTGAACCACACGGCGCTGCCTCCCGTCTCCAGGGCGCCGAGAACGCCCGTTTTACCTGCACGGAAGCACCGCCTGCCCTGCAGGACCCGGCAGGCGCTTCCCCGCTGCCGGCCCGACGGAACCCGCCGCCCGGCCCCAGCGTCCCCCGAACCCACCGGCGCGTTCAGCGGCCTCCAGCCCGCAGCGGGGGCCCGGGCAGGGCCCGCAACGGGGCTGGACGCGCTCCCCCAGTGCAGGGGCCGGCGGCCGTTAGGGCGAAGAGCGAGCGGGCGGACGCGACAACTGGGAGCGCTCCCCCACCTCACGCACGTCCTTCCGCAGCGAGCGCCAGCGGCGAGTGAGCGGCGCGCTCGCTCCCGGCCCCCCCCTTTTTATAGGCAGCGCGGCACGCGGGCCCGCTCGCCTCACGCTTTTTCCCTCTGTCCTGATTGGCTACCGGCTCCGGCCTGGGGAGGGGGAGACGTTGCGAGGCGAGCGCGAGGAGAGCGCGCGCGCCTTCGCCCAGCCCCCGGAGAGCCCCGCCGATTGGTGGGCGAGGCAGCACGAGGCGCTCGCTCGCCCTGTCACGGGCCGCCCCCTGGGCAGGGAGCAAGCCGATTGGCTCGTCGTCCCGGTTGTCCCGGTAACCCGCGCGCGCAGCTGGGGGGGCGCAGCGCGAGGTGACCCCACCCCTCCTGCGAGTCACAGCGGCGCTCCCTCTTCCCGCCCGCCCCGGTTCGTCCCCTCAGGCCCCGCTGCCCCTTCCCGCCTGCGCCGCTCCCTCCCCTCAGGACCCGCTGCCCCTTCCCGCCGAGCCCGCCCCGTTAAATCGCCTCTGTGCCTGCCGCTCCAGCCTGAGGAGAATTTAATGGGAGAGTTCGTGGTGGGGGGCTGAGCCGGAGGTGAGCACTGAGGACAGGGGGAGGGAGCGGGCCGGGCAAGGTGTGTGCAGTAGAGCTGCATTCATTTGTGTCTTTGGTTATATGGTGTTTTAACTGAGCTTGTTCTCCCTCAGGGTTGGCCGTGCAGACGCTTCGTAACATGCCTGTGTCATTCACTCCCATGACTTGCCATGAAAACGTGGGAAATCTCTGTGCTGTACAAAGTGGATTACACCAATCAATAATATGTTTATTTAAACTCTGCTTCTTATGGAAAGTTACTGAGTTATTGTGTGTGAGGGCTGATTCATGCCTATATAGTAAACTGCTCTCTCTTGGTTCAGAAGAAAATCATACCTGAACGGAAAGGTAAGCTACAAGAAGAAAAATTATTTCCACATGCAGTGATACAAAATTGATTTTCTTTGTTAGTTTTGGCTGTGGAAAGACATTCTCGTGTTACGGGAAACATCAGCACCTGCCTTCCGGTCCTTCACAGCACTGTGAGAAGTGCCGGAGCGGTGATGTCAGAGCCAGCTGGAAGGAGCCACAGCTTTCCTGGCCCTCCTGCAGTAGAGGGGACCAGAATGTTGCCTGATGTGTTACACCATTTTGTAATAACTGAGCAGTAAAGGAACAAATTACTTTTGAACTACCTTTGCACTTCCTGACTTTTTTCCTGCTTTGGCTGTTCTCCCTTGACGGCCTTTTACTTTATATAGGGGAAGCTTGTGGGCTTTTTTAATAATAGTTGCCATTATTGCGGTGATAATCATTAAAGCTGCCGATTGCTGGGTTGCAAGGGACTTCCTGATACAATCCTTCCCTCATCCCTCCCCAAACTGTTTCACTGCATCAGCTGTTCCCTGGTTTTGTGTGCACACTTTGGCACTCCAGTGCTGGGAAACCCCCAAATAGCCCAGGGATTTTCTGAGAAGTGGCAGGAAAGCTCTAGAACTGGCTTCAGAACCGCTTTGTGCTGGCAAAGCAGCTTCAGTGCAACCAAAACTGTCATTGCTGAGGCATACCAGACCCTAATTTAGAAGAAGAGTGATGTATGAGCTAGGGGTGCCAAACTGGAACAGAACAGACAAAATTTCTGTTTTCTGCCCTTTGTGCCTCACCTCTTTATTTATGAAATAAAGTCCTTTAATCCGAGTACACATTAGGATGCTGGAGAGGGGACATGCTTCAGTGGCTGCTGAAGTTGACAACCCAGGGCTGCGGAGAAGACCTTCCTTTTACAGGTCCTTGCTGAAATACCTGACATCCTCACTGATGCTTAATAACCAAACACCAAAAACCAGTTCTACAGACAGAAAGTTCATTCTTGCCACAAATGCTGACGATGCCTCTATGTCTAGAAAGAAGTGGTAAAAATACCAGAAAAATTTGCCTTTCAAACTGGCCTTTCTGTTTCCAATTGCTTGAGCTTCACACTACTTTGTCATCACATAAGTAACAGACTTTTCCCTAATTAATTTGATTGATTTTTTTCCTAGATTGCTATCAGTGTGGAAAGAGAAGGCAGAAAAGTCAGAGAAATAAAAGATTTGTTTTTCTTGGGTAGAGAGAATTCTATCCACTTCTACTAGACAAGAAAGCTCCAGCTCACTGATATTGGCCATTTCACTGACATTTGTCCATACCAAGTCATAAGCTTTGCTTCAAAACTTCAAATAATCTCTTTCAAAGCCTCAGAGAATTTAGAAGGAGATGGGAAATTATGTTTCTATTTGGTTTATATCCTTTTGATTACAACTTTCATAGTGTCAGTCTAGCTTGGGTTTCAGTCCTGTAATGAATTCCGTGTTGATAAGTATCTTCAATCCATGTGAAGCCCATACACATACTTCCTTTAGACATTTGTTCTGCTCATTACATCATTTGTTGTTTTAACAGCTTATTAGTAGTTAGTAACTCATTGTAATGTATTGTTGAGTTTACAAGAAGGGTGTAACTCACTTGAAAACTTTTCAGAGTGTTTTACAACAAACATGGTCTATCTTCTGGGGAGCCTCAAGCATATACAGTGCAATGAAGGTGAGAACAAAGCAGTAGAGGAGCTCATGACAGAAATAAAGGTGAATGTAATCATAAGGGCTTGGCTTGCAGGTTTATTTGATATGAAGGCATATCAATGTTACTTGCCCAAATTATTTTTCTTTTATTATTCCCAGAAAGTAAATGTTGGCTAGGGAATTCATTATTAGTTAAGAGGACTTTTGTCTTTAACTTTTGGGTAATAGTTCTTTCAGCCATGTTATCCCACCATTGTGCATTTCAAATGTGGTTGATTCGAATGGGCAGGAAGCCATGTGGCAGCAGTGACGTAAACTTGGTCTTCTTGAAAGCCTAGGCAGCAATGCCAGAGATGAATGGTCTGAAGGCATGATGCAAACCCCAGTGGAGTATGTGGGAGGACAGGTACTGGTTTCACTAAAGGTGAAAATAAAATAATTTTCTGCTCTTACCCAAGAACTTCCCTGGTTTGGCTCAAAGCATGCAGGAGGAGCAACGTATGAGAAATTTACACTGCCTTTCTTCATGCAGTGTATTTTAAATGGATAAACAGAGAGAGAGGTTCTCATTGTAGAGCTACTAAGGTGGTACTTATAAATTTCAAGTCCACATTCAAACAGAACAATCCGAAAAAAAGAAAACAAACCTATTTCTTGTACTTGTGTATGTGATTTTTTTTCTGCCCCTGAGGAATGTATTATACTTAGCACGTAGTCAAACTCAGCAAAACTAGGGCTTCTGCTAACATCAGAATATATTGAAACCTAAAAGGCATCAGAAAAAAAAAACAAAGAAGGGAATTAATTTCTGAATTATTGGCTCAAATGCTCCAAGACTGAACAGATAGAATACTGGACTCAGACTTGAGAAACCCGATTAAGGTCTCAGCAGCAGCTGAGCCCTGTTTCCATTTCTTGTGCACTAGGAGCACCTTGTTGTTAGGTAGCAATGCAATATCCTAGCCAATGGATTAGTCAATCAACCAGCCATCTCCTTAAGTAACGGAAAAAGGCAAACGTGTCTTCATGTTCCTGATGTCAGATTTTACACCATAGCAACCAAGCTGCATTAGCACATTTTTTTTATAGATAGCAGACATGGGTTCTGTATCTATGTTCAATTTCTGATTCCATCTAATAGGTTAATCTACTGTAGCTTCTAATAAATGAGACCCATTAAAGAGAATAATTCTTAGCTGCCTGTATCCCCTGGATAACCTGGCTTTAAAGCCTGTGAAGGAAGTAATGGTGAGATAAGTAGGGTTAGGGCACAGACAAAATACATAGTGACTAATTATGCTGTAAGCAAGGTACAATCTGGACTAAGATCCTGTTTTCTGGGGTGAGTAGAGGCTTGAGAGTTTCTGTGACCTCTGCTTCAGTGCGGAGGAGGGAAAAGTACTCATCACAGAAATCTCCTTCCCCTCAGACAGTAAAACCCAGCTTTTTTTTCTTTGCAATTTACTTTTCTTTCAACTCCATACCATGACCATGCAATCTTATTAATTCAGTGGCTGACCAGAATATAATGGCCAGCAAGTCCACTACTTCCTCTGAAGTAACAGAGACACTTCTTCACCAAGTCTTGAGGAAAATTTCTACTTTTCACTGGTTCTGAATGCAGTCTCAATCACATACTGAATCGGGAGAAGGCATATTTCTCTTTTCTATGACAATATAACATGAACCATTTGTTGTTTTTTTAATGTGTGTGATTTACTGAAGCATATTATTTTTTTCCCATTTTTCTGTAATACTTGTGTATCTGCAGCAATGGGAATTGCAATTGGATTGATGCATGATTTTATTCACCCCCAGTTGCATTGGTGCAGTAAAAATTGCTTATTGCTCACAAAAGATTTAAGTCTAGAATTCTGACTCACAAAGCACTTAATTTTCTTTCACAAGTCTTTCTGGCTATCACGCCAAGCAGTGGCAGATTCTACTGGCAACATCAAATGCCAGCTAAGGCTGGATCTGCCACATGGCACGGAGAGAATGATACTTTTGTAGAAGGATGCAGATACTTATTTCAGCTGAAAGGCTTGCAGGCTTCTTAATAGCAGGTGTTGATAAACATTCTTGATGGACCAGTAGCAGGTACTCTTGGGTTTGTCTGTCCCATTTTTTAAACTAGGCTTAGGCCAGAGACTTTGACACGGGAACTGTGCAGTTGTTGCAAGTGTGGGTGAGAGTTCAGGGCTGTCCTTGAGTCCCTCAGCCTCTTGGCTCACCTCCTCGGCATACTGCTCATGGGGGAGCATTTTGCAATAGCAAAATATTCTCGGCCTGCTTCTGCATTCAAGTTGCATTTGGAGCAGGGAGCCTACTTTCATTTTCTGACTCCTTGGTTTTATGTCTGGTAAAAGCCCTGATGAATTTAAAAAAACTGAGCAGCTAAGGCTGCTGTTTCTTATTCCCTTCAACAGCCAAAAAAATGCTACTCTGAAAGGCAGGGATTGTGAGGGTTTGAAGCTGTGTTAGCCCCCTAGGCAAGATACAGCTGCTAGACAGAGGCTGCACAGCTGTCCCCCCTTCCCCTTCCTTAGTGATAGGAAGGGTATTGGGATCGTGGCAGGCAACGTTCTCCTAATCCATGTCTCCAGCAACAATACTGCATGGAAAAATAGACAATAAACAGCCTAGAGAATAGGGGATTGGTATACTTCACCCAAGCTCCCTTTGCTCATCCCTCATCAAGAGAATTTGCAATGTCTTCTGTGCTTTAAGCCTAAGAAAGAAAGAATTTCAGGACTGAATTTAGATGACCAAAGGTTAGTTTATTTTCTTTCTGCGTTTGTTTAGTTTCCAGTGCAAAATATCAGCAAAAAAACCAAGGTGCAGGTTTGGTTCCTGAAGTATACTTGCCAGAGCAGACAATGTTAGCAAGGGCTAAAGATGAAGGATTTACCCCAGGCACTGACTTGGTATTTATTTGTCTCCTGTGAATGCAGGGGAAATGTTACACTGGAGAGCAGCCCCACCAAAAGGATAATATGCTCATTCATTTGCTATGTTGGCCTAAGATAACCACAGAGACCCAGAGCCTGTACAGTGCCAGGTACTCCAAGCAGTATGGTAAGATAACATTACCTGGCTCAGGTCCCAGAGAATTACTTTTCTTGGAGTCAGACTGACCAAGCCTTTATTATATTACAAGTTACTTAATTTCTTACTCTCTACCAATTTCATCTAATTGAAGAAACCCAGCTGGGAAACTTTCTTGGGACCTCAGAGAGATTTAACAATCCAGTAGGAATTAGCTAAATATTCTCTTATTTCTTTTAGAAACTCCAGCTTTGAAACTCCTGGTTGTGTGTGTTACTGCAGTGCTGTAACAGCTTCAGATGTATCTGCAACCCACAGAACAATACACCATGGGGTGAGTATCACTTTTAATACAGTCCCAGTTTTGTAATCTCTCCCATGAGTTCAGGCACTTCAACATCTGTTTTGCTTTTGGACAAGTGTCAAACTCTTCTACAAACCTATCCCAGCTCCCCCTCCCCGATCCCCAGCAGAGTTCAAGAGTGCAGCCATGCAGCCTTTGTCAGACGAGATTCTTGAAGCAACCTCTCCTCCCAGCCTGGGGACTGTGCAGAAATCCCCTCGCAAGGGAGTCCTCCCAGCCTATGCTCAAAGGAGAAAACAGTTGCTATAGTAACCACTTCTCTACCTGCACTGGATCAGCTCTCTCTTCCCTCTTAATCTTCCCTGGTTTTATTATTTCTGGGCAAGAAGCAGCTCATCAGGTCAGAGCTGTGCTTGGTTCTGCTGGGTTTAGCAGTGTGTGGAAGGCACTGGGGAGGTCCTCACCCATCAGGTGGTCCTTGCTTGCGCACTTCACCTGCTGGAGGATGTCCTGCGTGAGGGTTGGCACCACTGTTGTTTTGTGACAGAGGCACCCAAGCCACAGAGGAACAGGCTCTTTGCTTCCCCTTATTGGCCCTGGCTTGCGGCGGAGCCCTGCTGCTATCTTGCCTGAGAACAGACCTGCCAGTGGTCAGTAGGCTCACTTGCACATCCTTTGCAGCCTCACCAGGATAAATTTCAGTCTGCTAGTGGAAAAAGAAACCGAATACAGTCTCTTTTCTGTGATAGCACATATTTACAACTCTGCCTGGAATTGAAAGTGACCACACTCATCACTAAAAACACTCAGAAAGTTCTAAACCTGGCTAAATTGCATCTTTTCCAGTATATCTACTGTGGCCAGTCCTTGGGCTAATACTTTTCTGCGTTGTGAATTCTGCTGTGGAAATACATAGCTGGGAGCCAAAGAAATCTGCTGTAAGGAAGAACATGCCAGGGCCACCTCTAGCTGGTTTAGGTGTGCAACACAGGCAAATTGCCTGCACAAGCTGGGGCATGTTCCCCCGGCAGCAGGTGGACTAGCATGAGGTGGGTATGATGTGGTGACTAGGGAGGGGGTGAAAAAAGCCACAGAATTAATTACCATGGATGTAATAATGGTCACTAAGAAAGGCTGTAGGAAAGCACGTAGGACAAAAGCTGGTAATGCACTACAACGAGGCATCAGGCACTGTCACTGCTTGTGTTAAATGCTCAGAGCCCATACGCTGTGAAGAACTCGAGAGCATTCACTGGACACTTGCATGGACAGGGCAGGAGCAAAGCCAATTAGAAGATTTGTTCTTATGTTCATTGAACTTCCATTAACATAACAGAAAATGCTCTATATTTAAATACAGCAACAATACAATACAATACAATACAACAATAAAAAGATCCAAGAGCATACCTACACCTTGCTTGAACAACAGCCAGTAGGAAAATAAAAACTGTGTACATTTCCAAACCCTTTCAAAATCTGTCGTTGACCCAAATAATGAGGTAGATCGCAGAATAATCTTTAAGTGACTTGGACATCACAATTGGGGATATTTTCTCCTCTTTTTCTCATTATGCAACAATTTGCTATGCTAAGCATGCATAGCAATGGACTAATACCAAGCTGAAATAACTGATTTGTGATGGAACTTGCAATTCCAGTATTGCTGGTCATTCAAGCATGCTGCAGTTTTTTCCTGTGTTAGGATGTAAGAGGGTGGGTTTCAGATATGATTCCAGACACGGTAGTTTCAACTCGAGCGCTGATTGTACTTGAGTAATTGGTATAGTTCTTATGGCATCCTGGCAGAGTTCATCATTTAAGCCAAAGAATGGTTTCTAGCAGGTTATTTCCTCGTGTGCTGTTAAACTTCTGTCTCAGGCACAATCAGAGTAAGGAGGTGGCAGAGAGGTTTCGAATCTTTGGGGAGACAAGCCTGAAGCAATGGCAGCCATGGGACTCTGCTGGCAGAGCCTGAGCCAAGATACATGTTCTAGGCAACAGCTTCAGCTATCCACCTCACTCAGACACATGTTCCTTCCCAGTGATAACAACTAGCAGCCGGAGGTTAAAGAAAGGTCTTTACATGTTTCCAAATATGCAGCAGTATGATTATTCATGGGGCATTGCCTGCCAAAGTTGTCACTGGACTTGGAGCATACACATGCTGAAGGGCAGATAGGGTAAATACAGGAGGATCAGAAGAGTAAAGTTACAGCATTATAGGGTGCTGGCTGTGCTCTTCCTGGTGTACACACACACACACACACACTGATTTTCAAATGTTCCCAGTGTATGTGTGTGTACATACGCGCGCACACACACACACACACACTGATTTTCTAATGTTCTAGCCTAAAACCTAGAAAACTATAGGTCTTGTCAGTTTTACACAGACACTGAGGATTTCTTAGCCTGTCTGAAGAGTTTTAACTCATTTCCATTTATAGGAGGAAACATCACTCTAAATTTCCTGTGATGATTCATTTCATTTTAAAAAAAAAAAATCTCTTCCAAAAAATCAAACAGCATTTGCAAACTTAGTCCTTTGCCCTAGTATCTTTGACTAACAATATCTAGTTATTGTACAGGTCTTTAGGTATTCAGTAATCTTTTTATTGACATATTGGCATAAAATGAGTGGAAAGGAAATGCTCCACATCATCCAGATAAATGGCCTTCATTCAGAAACAGTCATTGATAATGCCTGGGAGGCGAGGGTAACTTTATAGATAGCCAAACTGATTTTGTGATATACCTAAACTTCAAAGCTGCAGGCTGGTTTTTGACCCCAGAATTAAGCTCACTGTTAATTGTTACTGGAATAATGTTGGACGCTATGGAGTTTTTAACTGTGGTATTTTGTGATTAACTAATTTAATCCTACTCTGTTTCCATTCTGACAGAGGAATAACACAATGTCTCGTGACAACTAGAAAACTGTCACCAAGCAATTAATCCAGATAAATCGTCTGAAAACAGGATGAAACTCATTGCCTCTTTAACTGGAGCATGTTGTACTCCATTACAGGCATTTAATAGATTTATGAATTAAATACAATATGATATAATGAATTTCTCCTTTCCATTCCGATGATAACTTGTGCCAACTGAATTTACAAATCTGGCTTGTTATGTATTAACCAGTCATCTGGGAATCTGATTGAGTAACACAGCAGTTGTTGCAATACCAAGACTCCCATATAAATCATGCCTGAGTCCTAAGTAAATATTAGTTCAAATACTGATTCACATGAGAGATACGATTGCAGTTTAAGAGGTTACAGGTGCCGGCTGAACTACTTTAGAGAGGACCACTCCCTCTGTGTTCACTTGAGATTCACATCAAAGTGCTCACTTCACTTTGAATTAATGGCAACACAGCATTTCCCTTCACTTTTGATATTGACACTCTATCAGAACCTATTTTTGATGCTCTAAATCAAAGGTATCACAGCATTTATAAATACTAAGTTATTCAGTTATTTACACTCCAGATAGGTGTAACATCTGGGAAGAGGGGACTGAGACACAAGAAGTTATTTTTTATGGGGCACTGAAAGCAGGAGGAGAGGGGAGCACATGGCTTTTTCCCTGACATACAGATGCTGTAACAACTGCTACCCAAAAATCAAGAAGAAGGAATATGAGGTGAAGGACACATTCAACAACAAAATGAAAAGCTATCTTCCACACTTCCACACTTCCACACTAAAAAGGAATCTGTCGTCAGTTGTAGGAAGCCCAAGGGAAAAGGAGTGCCCCATGCCGTTTGTTTCCACACTAGCAAAAGGTATCGTGAGCCACATCTACACTAGCAATCTGCTCTTCTGTTGCAATATAGGTATCTCCTTTGCTTAGCCTTGAATCCCAATTGTTCTGAGTAGGACCAGCACAGACCTTTCTGGATACATTTCACAGTTACAGTTCTAAACAAGAATCTAAACAAGTTTCCCCAAAATCTCCTGGGCACTTCTGTCTTAGCAAGTCCTAAGCCAGCAACCAGAGAAAAGCACATGTATGCTCCATTCCAAGCAGTCTGAATAAGTGGACTGTGAATAACACAAGCCAGCTGCTCCAGATCTCCAGGTCTTGTGGATAGTCATTTTTAAGAGCGGCTCTGCAATTGCTATATTCACTAAGCAGATTGTTAAGAAAAAAGCTTACATCACAGGAATGAAGTTCCTGTTTTGAGTAATTTACGTTTACATCAAAAAAGCTCAACCTTTTAAATGTAGGAAGCCTGGCATACCTTTATCTCTTAGATTAGTTCATTGCTTTTCTTTCTTAAAGGCACAGAAAATATACATTATCTTAGCTTTCAGAGTAACACTGTTTTCTTAATAATATTTGTAAGAGAAGTGGTTGTAATCAAAGCTTAGAGGATCACACCACATAAATCATAAAAGCTTGATAATAAATAACCAATACCTATCTGGTCACTGAATGCAGAGTAATTAGAAACATAGAATATCCTGAGCTGGGTAGGACCCATGAGGATCATTGAGTCCAACTTCTGACTGCTTGACACAGGGCAACCTAGAAGTTAAACCATATATCTATAAAGCATTGTCCAAATGCTTCTTGAACACTGACAGGTTTGCTGCCATGACCACTTCCCTGAGGAGCTCGTTCCTATGCTTGACCATCTACACCCTCAGTGAAGAACTTTTTCCTAATACCCAATTAGCCCAGCAAAATGTTCCCCAAGTGACACCTTTATTACAATATGCTCTCCACAATGCACATGCAGAAAACCACTGTTCTTTGAACTGCTCTCTGCACAGACTCTCCTTGCCACGGACACATCCCATGCATGCACAACTGAACTCTTTTGGCCTGCAGTATCTGCTGTGGTTGAGGCTTCCTATGTCTGTGGAATGGAGGAGAGAGTGAATTCAGTTATCTCCCATTCCTTCTAGTTGTCTATAGCTGTGGGACAAAATCACCACTTGTATCATTCCTCAGCACGTTGTGCAATTTTAAACCCTTTCCTTACATACGTAGTTAGCATATTGCTCTGAATTGTGCAAGAAATTATTTTGTCCATTGGTTGACAAACTAGTTATGTCTTAAGGACCTTTTGGCTACTGCAAACTAGCTGCTGCGGCCGAAACAAACTTCTGTTGGTTCCCCACTGGTCTCTAGCCATATTTTTTTGCCCTACAGAAGCTGCCTTGTCTGCCACAGGAATTCAGTTTGCCAGTCCTCTTCAAAACGAGCCTAGTTTTTGGGACAGGATTTGGCCAGATGGAGAACTGCCTCAGCTTCTCTGCAGGCTCTGACATGGGCCTGGCAAATCTACACACCCTGGAAGAGCACAGAACCTCCAGCAGCATATGGGACCTCTCTGATGTGACTTCCAGTGGGATGCTGGGGATCTCAGCTACGCACCTCACCAAAGCGTGGCATGCCTCGCGGCCAGTCATCAGATAATGCACGCAGTGATTCATTGCTGCATCTGGGCAGGAGGAAGAAAGTTCCCACAGTACTCGTTCCTCTGCTTATTACCATGGGATCTGCACCCCAGCTGTCTAGGAATGCTTGTGCTGCCATTTGGAGAAATGCCAGAAGCAAATTCAGTGGCAGCAAGCATCAGTTTGAGGAACCAGAGCTCTGTGGTACTCAGCAGAACAACAACTACACCGGACATATGCTGAAGCAACTAACTTAAGAACTACCTTCAAGAACTGCTGCCCTGAACCCCACATGCACCTTTTCTGCCCAGAAAAAGATCTCCTCAAACACTTTGTGGTTCTCATCGCAATACTGGAGCAGAGAAAGTATTGTAAATAAGGTGTGGTCAATTATTGTGTAATTCCTTCTCAGCCCTTCCTCTAGTGCTGGGTTCAGGGAAATGGGGCAATTTTGTACCAGTGTCGCAGCCATTACTATATTTATAGGATTTTCTCCCAGCTTCTAAACAATAACATGTAAGAGTTAAGATGTGTGCTTTCTGGACATGCTTGAGATGGAGAAATATCAAAATATATCTCTAGCTCATCAATTGGCTCTGCTATAAGAAATAATTCTAGCTCATCAGCCATGTAACCCAAAAATTATTGTGATTACAGGCCTCCACAATAACAGAAAAAAAAATCCAACTTAATTCTGACTCCCAGCACAATATTTGTAAGATCACTGTCACTCTGAGGTCTTCAGGAGACTATCTTATAGAGCAGTCAAAGAAGAAAAAGCTTTTCCAAGGACAAGGAGTTAATTTGTTTCCTTACTCCTGTATCGTAGATTTTGCCAGACATTGATTTACAAGGTTCTTTGAAACCAGCATTTTTGCCAAGCAAGAAGCTAGTGGACAAGAAACCTTTTCCTCAGGAACTGGATGGGTAGGCTTACTTAAGCCTCCATAAGAGGTTTCCTTTTTTAACGTGTGCCTGCCAAGGCTATGGCTGTGAAGGCTATTGCTAAAAAGGGTTTTGGTTCACGGATGAATAACTAACTTGCTTAGCACACTGCCAGCATGTTCAGGGTCTTGGTAAGATACTCCCCATACAGATGTTTTGAAGCGTTCAGCTATCCTCTCGTCTTGTGACTTGCCGTTCCTCTCCTCCTGGAGGTCCACTGTTGCGGACCTGACAGTCAAACCCACAGCTACGTAGCACATCAAACAGAAGAGTGGAGCCTGTTTGGCTTGGGACTCTGTGTATTTGTCCTTAGAGGACACTAGTGTCCCTGCACCTGCCTGGCAGTTGGTGTTCCCTGGCACGGCCCCAGCAGTTCTGTTATCCTCAGGAGGTGGGAGGCAGAGGCTCAGCAGTGATGGCCACAGCCTGGGTCAGGCCATTCCGGCACTTGTACATGACCCAGTCTGTCAGCACAGCCCAAGGGATGCTGCCAACGCTGCCTCTTACTGCCCTTCAGAATCCTTCCTCGTGGCTGCATGGCTGACTGCCACAGAAAGACACTGCTCAGTTAAAGTTCAAACCAAATTTGTAACCAAAAAAACAACTCCTGCCCCTTTCCTGAATTAGAATGACTTCAAAACAAATAGAATGACCTCAAAAACCCCAAAATAGAAGCACTATTTAATCACCGCCTGTCTTCCTAGAAAATCCTATTTCCATCATTTGCACCTACTGGCAAGCCCTCAGGGGCTTTCTGTCAGTGTCCTGTGGCCACACAGGCCAGCAGGCTAGCCCTGAAATGGACGACTTGCTCTCTGCAACACTTTGTACCCCATATTGGAAGTCTACAGGGGTCTGTTACACTTGTTTTCCCTATTCAAAAAGCATTCATCTCTAAACTTTGTAGACTCACAACCTTAACAGGACTTTCTTGTTTGTAATAGATTGTTCGGTTACAGTTTTCCTGTGCTTCACATCTTCCTTTCACAGTGTAGAACAACTTGGGTGCCAGGATCTTCTCCAAGATTTTATTATGCCAAGGGTGTGATGTCACCACAGACATCTGCATCTCAGCTCAACCCAAACTCTTGTGTACAGTCAACAGTACCAAGGGCAAGGTTCGCTTACAGCTGAAAATTACTCAGACAAATGCCAATTTCTTTCCTTTGGCTATTAAAGGAACCCAGACTGGGCAGCTTGGGTGTACACACCTACTTTGCAGATGTCTAGAATTAAGATGAACACCATCCAAAGTGATTCTGAATTTTGTCTGAACAGGATTTACTTCCTGGTTATTTCCCCACTGTTCACACAAATGATGGGAAAGCTGAGCCATGCACAGTCAGCATGCCAGAAGCATGCTCTTTTTTCCAGCAGGAGGGCCAGAATTCCTTCTGCTTTGTAACCTTTGCAGCAGCATCTCATTCCTTAAAAGCATGGCATAAACAAATGAGATTAGATCCACCTGAATTCAGTACAGCCCTCAACAGCTTGTGTGAGACAGCCTCTCATTTCCTTAAAGAGCATCTGCACTCCAGAAAGATGGAAAGTGCCCACATGAAAATCAGTCCATGTATTTTCCCAGTTCTCACCCTTACGGGGGCTTTTTTGGTCAGACATGCAGCTTTTCTTTTCCTTGGTTTCAAATTTGCAGCTTGTCTGTGATAGGGCCCCATTGTCATGCCCACATGCAGGAAGAAGAGGCAGCAACTGCTAGAGGCAGATACAGGCAGCTGTGAAAAACCTACCATGTAATGGTAAAAAGCAAAATGGTGCAAAAGCAAGATAGGAGAGAAGGGAGGCATTGCCAATTTGCACTGGGAGAACGGTAGAGCGTCAGCCTGCTGGGAAAAGAGCAGGAGGCCTGTTCTTAGACAGTGGCCAGGATTAGGTAGACCAAGTTGTTTGCGGTGGGATGAAGGTCTCTGTGTCTGCTTGTCTCCTCAGGGAAGAGCTAGAGAAGTAGCAGAGCATCAGCACACATGCTGCAAAGGCAGAAGGGATGATATTTTCTGGTTTAGCCTAGCTGTTGCTTTTGGCTGATAACCAGTAAAAATAAAGATTTACTGTTATTATTACCACATTTGAGAGATCAGTGTGAAGGACAACTGTCACCAGGCAGAGAGTAACACGCTGGAGAATCTAATAGCTCCCTCCTATCCTTTTCTTTTAGACTGTGCTAAAATGATAACACTTGCCTTATCTGCAAACTAACAATAGCTCTGCAGCAGCACAGGAAAGTTAAACAAGCCTTAAGTCAAGGGGATGTAGCCATTACCCCTATGCACTGACTAAAGGTATAGACCACATACTCTTCAAGGGAAAAAACTGCCAGAGGAACAGGTTTTGAAGTGTTACTGACCTAAAACACAGTCCTATGGTCCATCATGTTCCCACCTACAACTATCTCCTCCAGGTCCTGATGATAGGCTAGCAAAATCACAGATTTGGAGGAGATTTTTGTCTTTAAATCAGAACGTAGCCCCCATCAATAGCAGCTAGTGCTCTAACAGTGCATTTCATCCATGCAACAGCAAAAATAGGAAAGAAAACCCTGACATCCAGCCAGTCATCAATAGACAGGCACCACACGGTGACTGAGCTAACGTGCCCCCAGGAACTATACTGCTACAGAAGGGTTTGTTGCATACAGCAGAGAAGGGAAGAGGTAAACTGGGAAATTTCTGCTCTTTTCTTTGTGTTCACAGTCAGGCAGTTTGCAGATAATTGTTAAATTCTCTTCAAGTACTTTTAAAGGAAAGACAGAAGCACAATTTGGAGCATGTAGTTTCCTTGCTAGAGCTGCATTAATAGAGCTCTGAATAGCTCTGCTGCACTGCATCATGCTAAGCAGAATAGGATCGCTCTGTTTCTAGAAGTTTTTGTGCTGCTGGTTACTGAAATCCCAGACAATATACTTTGCACAGAGTGCATGGTGCTTGTATGATTCTCCTCCTACGCTACATCAATGTAATTAAGATATTACAGATTTGGACAGGGCTTTGTTTATTCAAAGACTTATTTTTATAATGCTTTTAGCTTTCCTTTCAGTAAGGTATGTTCTTCCACACCCACCCTTTGGCCTTGAGAAGGCCAGTCCCTCAACAAACCACTCCATACTCTGTTTGTTTTAGTAATTCTTACCCAAGGTCTTTATCTTAGAATCCTGTTTGTGCAGCTTTGGACAAGATTCAGTACTTGGTGGGGAGGGTGAGTGAGGTGGGAAGGATTTCTTGGTGCCTTTAGTATTTAATATGTTATCTTACCTGTGACTGTTAAGTAGATGATTTACAAGCTTGTTGACACTGAGAATCTCTGCCCCTTACAGTAGGTGTAAGCACAGCTTGACACAGCAGCTATGGGAGTGGTAAGGGACATGCACAAAGCACCCTTGAGAGAAAACACTATGGTGGATAGCCCACTGCAAGTCCTTCCGCCTGCTTCTGACAGGTCTAAATGCACTAAAATTGTCTTGCAGTGGGACATGCACAAAGCACCCTTGAGAGAAAACACTATGGTGGATAGCCCACTGCAAGTCCTTCCGCCTGCTTCTGACAGGTCTAAATGCACTAAAATTGTCTTGCAGTCGCAGCTGCAATTTCAGAGCTTGCAGCACTACTCCACATGGCAAATTTGCTACTTCGAGCAGTGGATCTGAGAGTCTGTGACTAGGAGCCACTTGCCAAGGCCAGGCTGCTGCAGCCTGGGCAGTATTAGCTGCTGCTGCGTGAGCTTAGCAGCATAGCGCAGGAATGCCTGGAATGTTTCAGCCAGCAGGTACTTCAGAGATCCCGCTGTAGGAAATGTCTGTACTTCTCACAGAAATAGTCCCCTTGCCCATTGCCCCTCTGAGGCTAAGTCACAGTGGCCTCCCTCTTCTGCCCTCCAAGGCCCACACACACATCAAAATCTCTCCAGCTCCAGTCTTATCCCCAGCTCCCCCTTCTGAAGCAAATCACCATGAGAAATGGAAATTCCACGCATCAGCAACATACCAGCGCCTTTCCAAATGTGCCTGTGGGTCTGGCTATGGCCTTGGAAAGCAAGCAGGCTGCTTGAGAGGATGGTCTCCTCCACAGCAGTGAGGCCAAACGTCTGCAGCCCATCAATTCAACAGCTTCCAACGGCCAGAAAAAGAAGTTGCTACTCTGCCTGTTTGAGACAGATGGAATTACTGTAGTTTTAAAGAAAACCATCTCTGCTTTATTTTGTAATAATCTTCCCTATGCTGTCCTCATCTTTCTTCACCTCTCCAACACTTTGGAGACATGAGTAACATTTTCTGAAAAGTGTTTTTCTGATTTTCCTTGTCTTTTAAACTTCCCACCTCTGCACAGCAATGCATGCACCAGCCCTGCAATCACTGCCAGTACCACCAAGAACAGCAAGGACTTGCACTCCAGTGTTTAGGGCTGTTCTGGGAAAGGAGATACAGCATGGAGCTCTTTTTAATAACATATCCTACAGACATACGTTTTCCTCTTTCGAGCTCCTTCGAAAACACTTCCTTCCAAGATTCCCAGATTGTTCTGTGTGAGATACCTCTGTCCATTGGATTAATTCTTATTGCTCATGGACTGATCAAATGACTGACAAGAAATATCTTTTGATCATTTATAATTAGTTAAGAAACTTCACTTCTGGAAGGGAAGATTGTAAATTGCTGTAGCCAGCACTAAAATTGACATGCAGTGTAGATGTGTCAGTCTTGGGGGAAATAAAAGCAGAGCTAGTTGCCAATTCAGCAGTGTAAACCTCTGGAAACACACCAGTTGATAATGTTTCCTTTCTTGTCTCCAAGTTCACTTGTGTCACTTAAGACAAGGTGCCATCAACCAAACCAAACACTTGCCAGTGCTGAAAGAGTTTTTGCACCCACCATCTGCCCTGTTCATGACATTTGTGTTAGGAACACACTAGCAGGGACAAAAGAACCAGATATTACAAAATACTTCATAGTCACCGCATGCAAATAGAGGTCTTCTAAGTGAGCTGTAGGGAGATACCTTGTATACACACAGGATAAGCAGAACTTTCTGAGAGAAGAATTAAAGCAAACTCCAATGTTTCTTACACAGAGGCAGGCACAGCTGACTTGCTGAAAAGAAAATATTAATTCAACACATAAAAGTGAGAGGAAGGAGGAAATAAATTCACTTAACACAAGCCTTTGCTATGTTGGGAATCTACTAAAAGCTAGTTATCTCAGTGTTCAAAGGAGAGATTCCTCCAGTATTGAGCACATTCATCTGTACTGCCGATCTATGGCACTGGAAGAAGAAGAAGGCAGCTCAACCCATCCTGGGTGCGTAGAGCACAGAGAGGCTATTTGGCTAGGATGCCTCCATTTCAGTATGATGAAACCCATCCTGAGACAAGCTGCTGCTGCTTGGGGCTCAGAAGGAAAGGGCCTCTGGCAAAGTAATTGGATCAAGGATCTTTAGGAGCAGCAGTGTTAGTTACCCAGACAAAGCTCCAGTCCTCGCAGCCTGCGTACCAAAGCCGCAGCCCCAGCAACAGCGAGAGGTGGGGTGCTACTTCCAGCTGGAACATCTAGGACTACAGTGTGCCAGGCAAACTGCCCTGGCCAGGTTTCTCAGACACTGTGTACCCAGACAGACTGTGCAGAGCATGCCCTGCACAGAGAAGACTACAATTGTGCAGTAGCTATTCCTCTGGGACCCAATGTCACACGCAAATCCTGAGCAAACGGGGAAATCCATCTGCCAAGGACACGTCCAGCGGAACTCTGTGAACTACAGCAGCATCTCTAAATGAAAAGTGTTTGCTGCTGTTAAATAAATGTACAAGGAGAGGGGAGCACCCAGGAGAAGTGACGTGCAGCTTTAGCACTTCATATGGAGGAAACATCCACTTCTGTAAACAGAATGTCCACTCCTTGACTCAGGGAAAAGAGGTGGGGGAGGACAAAATAGGCAAGATGAAAACCAAAAGCGGGCTGAAAGGCAGACAGATGACTGGCCTGATGAAAGCTGTTCAGCTGTGATTACACACTGCTACTGTGTGCCCTTTGACTCCTGTACTACCTTATAGTAATTCAATTGCTTCCCGATTTTCTTTTCTCCCAGTGTCCTGTTCTTTACTCAGCTCTGTTGCTGCTTTTCTTCCACTGTCTCAGCTGAGACTAGTGAGGCAACTCCCCTCACCCAAAACACATGCAGCTTGTTTATTGCTATCAGCACATACCTTAGCGCTTGCTGATCTCTCTGTCTTAGAGCAGGTTGCCCTCCCCCTTCCATAATCTGCATCTTCTATGGAGATCATTGAATTCCAGCCTTTCCTTCTCTAACCCTCTTTCCTGTGCTATTTCCTTAAGTATCCCAAGGCTCCTACATCCCACATCCCCTACTAGAGAGCCAACTCACTCTCCTCCTGCAATTCAGCATAAGAAAGGGAGAATCCTAAGCATCCCTTGCTGGCTCGAATCTACACGTCAGTCATGCACTTAACCACTTCACATGCAGCCAGTGCTGTGGAGTATTAAGGGTCCTCCCAGGTCCTGGGCGTCTCTATAATACTTGAGTGAGTTTATTTAGCAGATAAGGCTCATGTTATTCTTTCATGCTCACAACTTGTGCAAACCCCCTGACAATTCACAGCCAAGGTCTCTTGATGCCTGTGGAGATCAGTAATGCCAGAGTTCCAGCTTTTCAGCTCTCTTGGACCAGGTGCTCCCTCCATCAGTGGTTCTGTTTTGATAGACTAGGGTGTAGTGGGCATGGAACAGCAAAAGGCCTGAGTTAGCAATCATCAAATTAACACAAGCCTTCATATTGACTTCCAAGGCCTGAAGTAATCCCAAAAAGCTCAGCAAAGAAGATACAAGAAGTGAAGGATAGTCCTCCATGATTTGGTGGAAAGGAGCTTTCTAATATGGTAAAAGCAATCAGCACCAAAGCACCTTGTCTAGAGTGCAAGGGTTTTAAGTCTTCTGTTAAGCAGCCCCTCTTATGCCAAGTAAGTGAACATGAAAGCAGGAGCATCTGCCAAAGCTTTTAAGCCAGAGGAACTGCTTGTTCTCAATACTCAGAGCCTTCACTAAGGTCACTCTGATCCAACCAAGCCTCACAATCTTGCATTTGAGAAGCATCTGGCCAAAGGGAACCCAGAAGCTGCAGATCTGGGATTGAACTTGTCCTGGCTGTGATGTAGACCAGAGCAAGCTGAGAGCTACTGCCATTACCCATGTGGGACACATCCCGTAGGAAAGCACTGCTTGTCAGTAGCAGCTAGAATGAACCCAGCTTTCTTCTGGCAATATCAACCTATCCCCAAACTCTTTCAGTGTAGGGACTGACTGGAAATACCAAGGAAGATGGTGTTGGATATGGAGGGTGAGCAGCCTCCGGTCCAGGTGCTTCATGTTCCTTTTGGGCTCCTGCAGGCAAAGGAATCCATCCTCATCATTTCCCTGAAGGAAACATGAGTAATGGGGCCCTTCCTAGATTGCCAAGGGGAAAGTAAGGCCAGTTTTCCATGTGCACCAGGGCGAACTTCAGGAAGAAGGTAAAAACCGGCCACCTGAGCTCTTGCATGCCAAGACAGAAAGAAATCAGCAGGATTTAGGCAGTTTCAAGTTTTTTTTAACTGCAACGGTGCGGTGACATCCACCCTACAGTCTTCTGTGAACCTGCTGAGTGAGTGAGTGGTAGAGCTGGCAGGACAGATTTCACTCAGCCCCTGAGTGGGTCTGATCCGCCACTGACTGGAACTTCAAAGCAGATGAGAAATGTCACCTGCCCAGACTAGTTGCTTTGCTTGCATGGATGGTGACACAAGCTTCTGGGGAAGGGTGAATTCGGCATGCCTTGACTTGTACGGGGAGAGGAATTTCCTTAAATCATTATTCCTCTGCCAGCTGTAAAAGCTCAGATGTCAATTTTTGCACAACACTTCTCCAAACAAAGTCATTATACTGAAATGTGTAATTCAAATCTACACTCTGAGGAACTGCAAAATTGACCATGCCTTCTGAAGGAAGTAGCTTCTAGAAGAAAAGTTAGCAACTCTAGAGAAAAGGCAAACTTTTTTCACAAAACTTGGAAAGAAAACAGAAAAATCCCTTGCTCTTGGATTTCTGCTTTCTACCACATGGTACATGTTTTTATCTCCTTCACTGTATGAGAAAATAGTTGCACAGCTGCCTGGAAACCTCAGTGCATGGCCCCTCCTCCTCAGTACAGTTTAGTCTTGTTAATCTTTCCAAGGTCTCCCCTTTCCACTGCCTATTGCACTTCCATCTCCTGGGCCATCACTACCTGTTATCCTCTCCTGTCAAGGTCACTCTTATCTCTGTTCTTGTCCCATGCTTTCTGCCTCCCCCTTCTCCTGTTGCCATCTTTCATGCAGGTGCCACACAGCCTCTCTGTTGTCTCACTTGCTAACTCATCCAGTCTTGAACTATTTTCCAGAGCATCTGAAAGAGAGGAAGTTCTTAGAAGCTGGAGAAACCAAAGCCTTCAAACCTGACCAATGTTTTTGCTGTCCCTCTGTGGAAGTCATTGCAAAGAGACCTTGTTGGCCTTCTGCTCTGGGTGAAGATGTGTTCTCACATAGTATCTCAGTTCATAACAAAAAAGGCTTGTGTACGCTGAATATAATAGCAGATGAGAAACAGAGCAGAACAGGTTAGGAGGCTGTGTTCAGCTTAAAACAGCAAATAGTGTTTCCAGCCAAGCATAAGGGTAGTCCATAGTGTCAGCTGCTCTGTCTCTCCCCGATTAACAGAGAAACCTCCGTTTTCCACAGTCCTGTGTTCTGCAGCGAGAGTGGCAACATGCATTTCTGCAAATGCCAAACCAGATGAGTGACGCTCGCTCACTGGCAGTGGCCTGGGCATTGATATTTCTCAATTAGGTATTCAGCTCCATCCCTGCATGCTGAGTTTAGCAGCTTAAAACACTGTTGCCACCCCTGCTGCATAGTTTGCTCTCAGAGCACGCTGACACAGGGTGTCCTCTCACCGCCCCAGAAGCAGGACAACAGCACAGGATTTGTGGAGCCTGAGGGAATGATTTGCTGGAGCATACAATGTTGGCTTAGTGCCGCTACCGTGGAGGTCGGGGACGAATCTGCCGTTGGCTTATGTGGCAACTGGGACTATCGAAAAATGCCACCCTTGGGCTCTGTGAACTTGGGCTGCTTTCTCTATCCTGCAGTAGAATTGAAAACTTATTTCATCCATAGTCCTGTGGAGAGGCTGGGTAGTAGAGAAGAGCTATCCAGACAAATGTCCTTTTCTTCCTGACAGTGCTGTGAGATCTGCCCTTTAACCAGGCTCCTCCACAAAGGGACAAAATCTCAACCCTTTAACCAGGAGCTTTTCCACTACATAGATTTGCCTCCCAAGTAGAAGTCAGAGAGCCCACTGGTTGTCAGAACCCTCTAAGGCCTCACCCCAAACTTCAGTTGAACTTTGCCGCTTGCAACAGCTTATCCTGCATGGTAGTTTTTCTCCTTGTTTAAACAGGTACCCAAGCTCAAGCAAAAAGTGATGGAATCAAAATCCTGGGAGACCCACTATGCATGACTATCATGGTTTAAGCACCACTGTTGTGCTTTCTGATAGTCATATCCAAGCAGTGTGGTGCTAGTAGGTAGAAAGACCATCTGAAAAGAATTTTAGAACTTAAGACATGCAACTCGAGTAATGAAACAGCCAAGCAAAGAGCTAGAAAGGCACTGAAATGAAGCCTGAAGAGTCTTGCCAATGTCAACAGACAAAATCTGCTGTGCACCCAGCCTTAGAGGAAGCAGGAATTCCATGCCTAGAGATGTCTTCTGAACAGAAACACCTGGAGATGTAAGCTCTGTAAGAGCACTGGCCCTTGGATGGCACCAGCCAACAGGTCTCTGATGAGATGGCAAAACAGATTCCTCTGAAGTAACACATGCTGCTATCTCAGAGCACTATACAAAGCTGAGGTCAACATGGCATTTCTATTGAAGTTCAAGTCATCCTTGTTTCGGTGGAAATGTAATTCTGCAGCCCTTTAGTGATTCTTCAGCTGTGGAGGTCCAGAGTCTAAGGTCAGGCCCTCATAAATGGGAATTTACTCATGCTCAGCTGACTCTGATGTTGCCCTTTGAATAGACACATCAACAATACAAGTTAAACTGCCTCACCCACTTCCACTAACCCCCTGCCTGTTTCGTACCATTTTGTCAATGCAAACTGGAAGTAGAGATGACAACTCAGACCTGCCAGAGTGAACTTTGGCTGCAGTGTGAACTGTTTACCCTGGCCGCCGGGTAGTATCACCCACCAGGCTCCAAAATCAACATGAACTACATGATCTGATGGGCTTAGATAACATTCACTAAGAGCAGACAGAGCAACACTAGAGAAGTAAACTGTCATACCCCGACTACCGCTTTGTGAATTGCAACACAGTGCAGCTGCAATATACTCCTCTACCCAAAGAAAGGGGACACACAGCTTGATAACTGAAATCCCACTTCACCCACCTACACAAATGGGGACTGAGTCATGGGCCTAGATGCTGTTACGTTGGAGTACTGGGGGCTGTTTGTAACACAAGCTGTCTGCCAGCACGTGATCACGCCTGCTTGTACTAACTTAAAAGAAGCTACGCGTTCAGAAGTGTGCCCCCTTTCAGGCTACGCCTCTAGCGCAGCAGCCTTCTTGGACTGCTCTTAGCGCCTGTACCTCGAGCACTGTTCTCAGTCTGTCCTTCAGAACTCTGCCCGATGGTCCCTGGAAAATTTCCCAGAGTGGTTCAGCTGACAGTAGCATTAAAAATCACAGCATGTGTCTGTAGGCTTCTTTGTATCGAACAGTCAGAGCACACAGCAGAGATGCAACTGTCACAGCCATGCTCTTAGAAGACTGCTTCTGTCTCAGGGTATGTCTTTACCAGAGATGACCATCTCCAAGCAGACAGCTGCAGATCTCACTCCAGTGAAAAACGTTTATTCCCCTAACAGCTGTAGAACTTCCAAGTCTGTGCTGCAAAATCCACTGCTCCAGTTTTACCCTTAATTTGAGGGTCACCCACACACAAAACCTCTTAAATCTTTCTGCTGGCACATCGAGATAAAGAGTAACACTATTATTAATGCCAGTCACTGCTACGACAGCCTCCCTGCCACACTAATTTCCCAGGACTGCTGTTGAACAGATTCCTTGCGCTGTCCTCCTCATCTTGTCCTTGAGAATTCTGCCCATTATTCCTTGGAAATTTTCCCAGAGCGGTTCAGCTTACAGCAGCACTAAGAATCACAGCAAATGTCAGTAGATGTTTTTGTATCAGATGTGCTGAGATACAATGCAACAGAGGCTTGATTATCACAAGGTTAGCTCTGTTATATCCCCTCTTGGTTATTAAAAAAAAAAAAAAAAAAGAAAGGAATGAAGAAAGAAAGAAAGAAGTCATCAGCAAGAAGCCACAAACCCTTCCTTAAGCAGTAACTAAGCTACCATTTTTTGGAACTTTTCCTGATATAACAAAAGACACCATGAAGACAGGAACTTTGGCAGCAGTGGTTTTGAACTCAACAATCCATAATCTTCCTCTGGTTTTCTATGCATGTGTTGCTGGAAATATAATCAACTGCTAGGAAAACAGTCAACCTTCAAACAGCTATCTAAGCAGCAGCAAGCCTCTGAAAGTGACTGCTGCTAGAATTGAAAGAATCGAAGGCAGCCCCAAATTCCTGAGCTGATACATGTCCTCTTTTGCCTGATGACTATCACCATAGTGACTGCAGGAGCTGCCATTGAGCCCTGGCTCTGTGGCTTAGGCCAGAGGTGCAGAGGACACGGTGCTGGGAGGGAAGTGACTTGGGCACAGGGACCAGTGAAGGAGATGTGGGTTGTGGGACAGGGTGCTGGAAGCAGTCTTGGTGGTGGGAAGGCCGGTTTAAAATGGGAAGAGGTGCAAGCGTCTTCACTGAATACCAGCTGCAAAGGGCTAGCACAGGCAAAGGTACGGCAGGGTTATGAGAGGAGTCAGAAGGTGAAGGAAGAGGGGTTGGGGATGACAGCATGAAAGAAGGACTTCACAACAACGCAGAAAATGCTGTTTAGCTGGAGCTGGGACAAGCTGATTCATTCTCCTCGACATCACTTGTCTGGACTGCTCCCTCTCCCAGGGAAATCTTGCCCCAAAAAATTGAAAAATAACCACAATCCAAACCATTTCTTCAACAACATGCCCACAGAGCTCACAGGCAGACAGTCCCCGTGCTTCAGGTTCCAGTCAGAAAGGGCAGAGTGCGAGACCCCCATGCTGCCCTTCCCAGTGCGTGGCTCCATCCTGGCTGGAGGAGCCCAGGGTGGTCAGGCCACCACCGCTAGACGCCAGTGCAGGGCTAAGCACTGCTCCAGCCGGCACAGCCCACAGCCACCTCTGCTCCCAGCTATGGCAGTGCTGCCAAGCAGCACCCGGACCACCCTCCCATCCCAAACCAGCAGCTACCCAGTGCTGCAGCAAGCCAGGCTTCAGGAGATGGTGCTTACGAGCACTTCTCAGGGTGAGCGTTAGAGTGGAAATGCCTCTTTTCTGGGAATTGGACAAAGATTATCAGTTCCAGTCATGACTGCTGGTAAGGACTGACACTTTTAGCCACAGAAATAAATTTCAGAGTCTGTGAGTGAGAAAAAGGAAGGACAATCCTGAAACATACTTCTGTGGTGAGAAATAAATCACCATTACCTACCCTTTACTCCTTTAGGACAGCAAAGCCCAGTTAAAATCACAGCAAAGCTAGCTCAGGAGATCCTGCAAGAAGATTAGAACCAGCTGCTGGAAAAATGGCACGTTACAGCAGCCAGCAAAGATCCATATGAAGCAGCCCTGGAGAGGTGAAAGGCTCTGCTGAGCTTAGCAGCTCATGAGCATATACTGTACTGGCTGATACTGGTGTACAACTAATGCCCCTTTAGCCTCTTCCTTCTAAATCCTTGCCCAGTTGGAGGGGCAGAAGATCTCTGCTGTGGAAAAGTTACAATTCAAATACACGCAATTAAAAATTAGAGAAGAGTTATTTCCATTTTACAGAGGGGAAAAGGGGGACAGGTTTGCCTGTAAAGAGGAAGCAGTAGCAGAGCTGCCAAAAAAACTAACACTTTCCAAATCCCTGGAGTTTGCCCAAAGTCATCCACCTTGTCGAGCTGCATGGGCTACGTCAGCTTCGTGGAAGCTTTCACCTTGGTGATGCAAGGATGAAGAAAAGCCTCACTTGATTCTTAGCAGTCTGTGATGGCCATCATGTGATACCACGTCGGGCAATCACGCACACCATCAGCAAAGGTCACAAGGCACGCAGCCATTCCTCTCGGCTTTACAGCTGCTTTCCAGAGCCAAGGCTCCTCCTTCTTACACCAGTCTGCGGTCAAGTGCAGCAGCACTCATGCCTGCTGAGCACTGGGAAGCCCTACACAATGGTCAGGCCCTGTAAGAGGCACACCGTTTTTTGTCTACAGGCACCAGCAAGAGAACTGTAATGGATATGCAAAATCTAATTAGCCTAAATAGATTCTTACTGCAACTGCAGCTCTTGGCAACATAAAAGGGATACAAGTCTCACTTTTACAGATATGCTAGGTTTGTATGGGGGGGAAGAGCTTTTCCAAAAGATAGAAAGGAACAGAGGAAGGTTACTATTGCCCTACATCTTCTGTAAGCTAGAAAAGGAAAGAGGTCTAATTATTTTACTAACTATGGGAGTTATGGCTACCTAATTCAAGACTTATAATACATGCACAAAAGTCTGCATAACTAGGAAAAGCCCTTGTCCTGAGGAGCTTATGGCTTTATTAGCCTTACAGGCTTTGTTAGGCAATAGGTGGTATCATCCTTGTTTTACAGAGACCAGGAGCCAGAGTTCAAATGCTTCGGTGACTTGTAAGGCAAGTCTAGTAAGGCAAGTGCGAAGGGCAACAGGAACAGGAGAAGCAATAAATATAAGGTGGAAAAGTTCAAGATTATAAAAAAATACTATCCATTGCAGGCTCCCCTGGCCACAGCAGCCAAGCAGCCCGATTCCCAGGCACCCACACTCCTCTCTTCCCCCCGAGACTGGCACCTCTGCTGCTGGGGCTGCGGCACGGGAGGGCAGCTGGTGCCTCGGGTGCTTTGCCACCAGCCTGCCTCTACCAGAGGTCAGGCACACAAGCTGGGTGGCTGAGGCAGGGGACAGGTCCCTTCTGCTTCCCTCGGCACGCTGCTTCTGACAGGGGCACTGCTCTCCATGAGCTCTGGAGAAGTGCAGCTCGCAGGGCACTCATGCCACCGACACCTGCAACCACTTCTTCACCGATGACAAACATCTGCGTACACTTTAGATTTGGCAGCACCTCCTCTTTCCTCACCTTCCTTTCTGTCAGCCAATTTGACTTTCTGGAGCACCCAACCTCAGCCAGACTTTCAGAGCAGACCAGCGTTTGGGCAGTGTTCTGCTTTCTTTTTCTGCAGAAGTAAAATTTGCCTTCTGGGGTTCATTTCAGGGGCACACAAACAGCTTTTAACAGCCAACCAAGATCTCCTGCATCTCTAAACACCATTGTCCCATGGGCTAGCTGGCCAGTGTCAGGGAATGCTTAAACCTGCACAGAAGGTGACGCATCAGGTCTTTTCTCCACACTTTAAGCTGGGTTTAGGAGATCAGTGCCACTTCAGTCTGTCACCGCTCGGCTCTATTCCCTTAAGGCAGCCAGTTCACGTTTCTGTGCCCCAACACCTCCATCTCTTTGCCACCGTAACTCTGACCCCCTTCATAGATCATTGTGATACATGGTAGATTATTGCTGCATTGATCTTGGTTATTTTTGATCCAAAAAAGGGATGGGCAAAAGTAAGAGTCCTGAAACTTAAAGCCATGGTTTCTGTGGGAGCAGCAAGCCAGGGCTGCAGAGCAAGCAGGGGCGGCACACCCTGGACTGAGGGAAGGCCAGGCAGTGTTTGGTACATCTTCTGTTGCTTGTATTTCTCCATAGTTTTCATTAAGACTTCACAGAAACGAATCTACTACTTAGATAATAAATACCTTACGTTGTGGGGGAGAATATCAAGTAAACCAAACATGAGGGTTCAATATTCCAGAAAGAGATGTTGACCAGGTGGCCGGGATCTTCCAGCACATAGCATGGAGGTGCGACCCCTGCGCACATACTGGTTTTAAAGCAGCCCGTAGCAAGCAAACAGGCAGAGCCAACTTGTTTTCACTTGATTTGGGGAGCTGTAAGACCAGACAGCAACCCCTCCCCCCCAGAAATGCACACAACATTCCTGAGGCAAGTGTTAATGCTGGATCTTGACCAAGAAAGGATTCCTACAGACTCAGCGACGAGGAGGGTGTTACACCGCTCGCCTCTTCCCACTCTTTTTCCCCGCTAGCCCCGTTCCTCCTGTACTTGCGCCTCCCCTGCTCCCAGGGCCTTTGGCACAGGGACGCACTGCACAGCCTGTGCCCTTGGCACCACTGATTCCGGCTGATGGGAACAGCAGAAACTCAAGGCATGGATGAGGCTGGAAAATCCCGAAGGGGAAACCTCCTCTAGATGGAATACAGAAGGATTAAAGCCAGCGAGAGCAAGCTGTTCCCCGATTGCCCTTGCCGAGCGTTGCTCTGGTCGGATGGCTCCCTCCCGCCGGGTGTTCTCCTCCCCAGGTACCATTCAGACGCACTCCTGGGACATGACACAGTACAGAGCAATAAAGGGCCAAACCGCTTGTAACCAACACCCGCCGGTTCCTAAAGGGACATTCCTCCCTCGGAATGTGAGTGCCACCTTGTGCTGGGAACAGTCCATGGATCAAAGCTGCTCCAGACCAGCAACCGAGAAAAGGGGGACAAGAAGCCACCATCCCCCAAGCGAAGCTGCACCGGGCGTTTGGGCATTTGGGGACCTTCCATGCTGGAGCCAGCCAGCCCCGTCCCAGCACCCTGCTGCGGTGTGGGTGCTGTGCGGGGGGCAGGGGGCTGCAGCCCCCAGCCCTGCAGGTGCACGCCGAGCCCAGGCAGCAGTACAGGGCCTGGCCCAGCAAAGGGCACCAACAGCTACAGCTGGTGGGTGCCAGCTCTGTCCCCAGCAAGGCCAGGGAGAAACAAGGTGGCACCTTAGTAAAATTTTGCCGAGTGTTCCTGAGGTCCCCGCTGGCAACAGCCAAGCGTATAAGTAATACAGGTGCGGGAGACGAAGCAGTGAAATGCAACAAGCATTTACAGAGCAATTTCCAGATGCAAAGTACTGCTCTCCTAAAGCGATGCGCAGGTGAGAGAAGCCAGCTGGCTTGCTAGGGGGGAAGAAAAGCAGGGTTTGAGTCTCTCATTCATTTCTTTAAAATTCACTTTGAGACTTTTTCTCTAAAGATGGATTAAGTTTCATCACATTAAATTATGTGAGATGCCTCAAGTGAGTTTCTGAGAATGCCTGGTTCTCTGCAGTGATTTTTTTTTTTTGGGGGGGGGGGGGCTTTTAAACATCTTCAGCCTGATGGAAAAGTTTTTTCGTTCATTTGTTCAAAAATGGGAGGTTGTTACTGTGTGAAAATACATGTCAAAGCTAAAAGATTTTGCACTGCTGTTGATCAATTTAAATTTAACGTTTCTATAACTTGGAATATTTTTGCAAGCCAACTATAGCCTCAGAGACAGTACTGCTTTGAGTTTTATTCACTTCGGGTTTCTCCACAAACTTAAGAGAGAAAAAAAAAAAAAAAAAGCACCTTCTGGAAAATATTTCTGTAGCAAGGTAGGAATTCCTTTACAAACACCTTGGAAAGGAACAGGGTGTGAGTATCCTGTTCATGAAAACTGCTCACAGTCAAAATCCAGTAACCTGAATTTTGAAGTTAAGACTACAGCTAGGAACTCTACAGATTAAAAGCGCCACAAGGACAACACGTTTTCCTCTAAGCAAAGGTGATAAACCCAGGAAATTCAGAATTCAAGTGATGTTCAAAAGAAATCTGGCTGTGCCACGGAAATGCAATTAGAGCACACAGCTCTTATCCCAAAGGGTCTCACACAAAGCAAAACTGCAAAGCCACACATCTAAGCAGTCCCTCCATCCCCAGCAAGACAGAGCTGTGTATAAAGGTTACCCTCTGTGTGCATGCTCGCAAGGCAGAGTCAAACCGAGAGCACTAAATGAATCATTTCCCCATGAGCAATTAACCACCACAGCTGCGTGTGGGCAGGGGGAGCACACACACCTCGGCTTTTCGACACTGTGCTCTGAGCAGGGGGGGAGGACCCTCCGCTG
>JAVJGJ010000002.1:33813553-33833739 GCA_035590215.1 Microhierax caerulescens | reverse complement strand
GGTGCCATGGTCCTCATGCTGATGCTCAGCACCACCACTCAGCACCCGCATCAGAGTGAGGACAACCACACCAGCTCTGCAGTCCTAGATGGAAGCTCTCAGGTGGTTTTTCCAATCTCTAGGCAACTCTCTCCTCCCCCTGTAGATGTGCCACTTCTGGGGCATTTGCACTTTGCCTGCATCTTCTTCCAGGGCACGTGCACCTTGCCTGCAGGTCAGGTCAGCTGGTCAGCTGCACGGGGTGGAAGCGTGATACTGGAAAAGCCCTTAAAGAAAGGGCCTGAAGGTGGAGTAAAACATGAAACTCCCAGATGGAAGCGGTAAAGCAGGGAGAGCTGGAGGACCCTGTGACCCAAATACTTCCCAGCAGGGAAGCACACCATTAAATCGGATGCTGGATGCCAGTGATGTGGGGGCATCCATGTGCTCTGCCTGACTGCTGCGAGAAGGGCCATGCACATACGAACTAATTACTGATTAGCCTAATAACTCTATCCTTAATATTTGATTACAACACTTTTTTATGACAGCATAATTACTGCCCAACCTAGCAGAGAAGCACTGCACACAGGCAGGCATGGGACACCCATCATCATCAGTTAGATGCAATCTGCTTGTTCTCACTAGCTGACAGCACTGGCTTTCCCTTCCTCCCTACCACACACTCCTCATCCTCATCCCCCTGGGCTCTCCCCCTGCCAGTCTCTGCGGGTCCTGTACGTCCCGGCCACCCTGACACACCGCTCAGACCAAAGAAGGTCCGTCTCTGGCAGCGGCCGGTAAGGCAAGGCTGGCACATGGGCAACATGTTCACATGTTCCTTTTAAAAGCAATACTCCCAGTTTCCCCAAACCGACCCGAGCTCAGTGGTGTAAACTCTCTGTTAAGCAGCTACACTTACAAACACCACCAAACATCAGTGCTTCCTGTGCGTAGTTACAGCTTTAGAACTGGTGTACTGTAAACCTAGGAAATATCAATGTTTTGTGTATTTCTTCTGCAAAGAAAAGGCTTTTGAGTTCTGGGGTTTTTGGTTTTGTTTTTGGTTTTAGTTTGTTGGTTTGTTTTTTAATATAAAGATGAGATGCTACCTTTCAGCCTGCCTTAAACTTTTAAAAATGTTTCAAAAAAACTTCTAATATTTCAGTTCTTCAAGTTTTCCTTAACCCCCTTCCCCTTCCTTGCCTGCTATTTTTCTATCTTGAGTTCACACTTGATGCTGTTTGTATCTGCCAAAATAACTGAAACACACATACGGTTAGTTTCATCAGAGATTTCACTTGTCATCCTGGGCCGTAAATTAAAAGTAGATATATCAACAGCTTTGGGCTTTTTGCTAGAAATCTAATAAACCTGAAAAGATTTTCATTACACAACATATTCCCCCAGTTGGGATCCTTTCCCATTAGTCACTTACTCCAGGCAGCTGAATCATCTCTGCTACTCAATACTGGCCTTGCAATTCAGAGTAACCTACACAAAAGGACTCCAGGCTCAAACCTTACACAATGCTGCGTGGAATGGCACTGATATTTGTTTTTTTTTGGGGGGGGGGGCAGGATGTGAAACTATTTTTCCACTCAATTTTACAACACTCAATTTCAATATGAAAGTTAACAAGGCAGCTGAGAGCGGACAGGAAAAGATAAAAAAACCCTATTCTGTCTCAATACATATCCCTTCCTCCCCTCCAACAGAAGAATAAAAAGAATATTTCTTCATTTCAAAATGGTTTTAAATGGAAGTCACCATGCAGAAAATGCACGGGACATCTACAGGTTTTTAAGATTTAAAAAAACTCGTAAGTTATTCAGCCATGAACAGATACGCAACTTTGAAATATAAAAGAAAATGCACTGAATTTTCAGGAGTGATTAATACGACCCCAGAACCTTTGTCCAGTCCCACACTTAAAGAGCAGTTTGGTTTCTGGATGTCACCGTAGATCAACGACAGCTATCGATGACAGCTACAAGGGCTATCTCCGGATCCGGATGGACCATCCTCCTGTCTCATCAGCACCTATCATCCAAGCGATGCTGGTAACCCTGACCACGAGCGACCCAGCAGCCCTGCCCTAACGCTGCACACGCATGGTTTATGCGGATGTGAATGGAACCACGTCCTGTCCAACGCCTTTCTGGGACTGCCATCCTCTACCTTAGATCTACCGGTTCGCAACCAATTCAGTTGTAAAACGTGGTAGCCAAACGGTAATTGGAGCAGAAAAGACTATAAATCTAATTACAAAATAGAATTGACTTCTGATGAATGTCAAAAAGCATCAGTGGAAAAATCTATGGTTTGTTGGACCCGCTGATGGCTCCACACTTGACAGAAACTCACTAACGAACCCACCAGTCCTCGCTTGCTGAGCTGAAACAGCTCCCGAGCAGTGCCGCTTGGCCCGTACCTGCGTCAGCACCCGCCACCTGTGCCCACAGTGGGGACCCGCCCCCCCCAAGGCTGCTGTTCCTAAGGCAGGAGCTGCTCTAGTTAAGTTTCATGCAAGGACAAATCTGAGGACAATGACATCTCAAACGTAGCCGCCTGGGAAGAAGTCATGGATCCCCTTTGCCTGTGGGGAGGAGGCGTAACACTGAAACAACCACATACACCTTGTAGTAATAAAAATATTTCATGGGGTTCGTGTAAATATAGGAGATGTGACCTTCAGGCATGACTGCCACAGAAGTTCCCCTGGCGGGCAAAAAGCAGCTGCTACAACAGGTGAAAAAAAGCAGATACATGGTTTGCACCAACCTACTGTCACCTCACTAACCTGGAACATCACCAGTTTTGGAAGGACCAGCAGAGATTACACAAGGGCGCGGGCTTACTTATGACCCAACCCAAACAAGAGAACACTCCCTGGAGAAGGAATTCAGGAGTACGCATGATACTAGTGGATATAATGCAAACTTAAGTGACTTTCCTTTTAATTTTCAGTAAGTTTTCTTCTGCACGGCTCCCAAATCTTCACCCTTTCATTCTAAAAAAGGCAACCAACCACACAAACGTGGGGAGCAAAGGGATTCTGTTTCTGAGCTTAAAGAGCGCGCACTGGCAGTGTGAGGCAAAACACAGAAAGAGCCCAGAAAAAAAATTCAAAACAAACCAAACCAGCCAAAAGCAGAGGTGAATACGTACTTCGGGGAGTACCCTGGATGCGTTTAACATGGAGTAGTTGTTAGGGCAACTGATTAAAGCCAATGCACTGAGAACCAGAGTAACGCTGGACGACGGTAAGCTTCATGCAAGCTAGTAACTGAGCATGCATGGTACGTAGAAGCAACACCTAACGCTAGCAAGTACAGAGGGGTGGAGGGGTGGGAAGCAACCTGGCCTTCGAAAGACAGAAGGAGGAAAAAAAAAGCAAAAAAAAGCAACCAGACTTACATGTTAATCTCCTAGAGAAAGCAAAGCAACTTTATCAGACAGTTTTTTTCAAGTCCAAACTCCCCTGCTTGCTGGAGCAGCATTTGAGGTAGGAAAGAGCGTTGGCTCAGAGGGGGACTCATCTCAGTGTTGTGATAACATCCAACAATCACAAGCTTCTGCTGCTGGCAGAACATCGCTGCTTCTCAGCACAAGCAATTTTCCAGAAATTCCCCAATGTCCAGGGAAACGTCCCTGTACATGTGAAGCACAAAAGGCTTGATTCTTGTTTGGCTATTTCCAATCAAATTGTTCCTCCTCAAATAAATGTAAAATACCTTTCTTCTCACTCCAAAGAACACAGGAAAGGTTACACTGCCCTATGCATGACAAACACAATGAGCAGTCACCTCTTCTCTCCAGGACTGACACCAACAGTATCCAGTAGGATCAAAGCATAACGTATTTTGCGGTGACTTCACTTACAGTAAGTCCACGCAAGCTTCTACTTGAGCAGAGCACTGGGGAGCACTCCCTCTCCCATACACTCTCTGCCTTTATTTTTTAAAGAACACTCACAATTCCGTAACGCTGTTTTGTGAAGAAACAGCCTGTGGGTTTTTGCCTTACAAAGAAACAACACCTTTGCCTCTACCCTCTCCATTCACCGTATCGAAGGTGCGAGTGGGTTAACAGTCCCGCCTGCCGCCCCAGCGTTCGGCAGCTCATGCTAAACCCATCCTGGGCACGCACTGCCTGGGCCAGGACGCTCACAAACTCGCGGCCAAGTTGCCACTTCCACTGTGCTCGTAACGCTGCCTTTCTGGCCTCACCACCTGTTAAGCAGAACGCACAACAGGGCCCATCTGGAACACGCTCCCTCCAGTGCTTCAGCTCGCTAAAAGATGAGCTATGGGCACCCTACGCCCGCCCAGCTGCTGTGTCTCTTCCTACCAGCCCCTTGGGAAATGAGACACAAAGGCTACGCAGGGTCCCAACAGCCAGAGCACTAACAGCTTCACAGCGCCTCATCCCAACCACAAGGAGTGTCCCCAGCCTGTCCGGTTCTCGTGTGTGACACAAACATCCATCTTCTCCTACCACTAAGGTGAGGGAAGCATCAGGACCTGCCAATTCACATAGAAACGATGAAAAAAACCCTATTTTCTGCAGCAGGGAAAGTATAGAAGAGACAGAGGTTCTGCAACCCCTGCCTACCCCATCAGCTTGGGGGTGGTGGGGTTATTTTTTTGAAGGCATCCCTAACACCAAAAATTTGTACCAGGATGTAGCTATGGAGCTGTCTACCCTGGAAATGACTGAAAGCTTTTGTTCCAAGTTCTCCAAGACAAGAAGACTGTTCAGTGAAGGAGAGCAATCCAGAGTTCCTGATGCCCAAAGAGCCACTTGTACTTATTTTCACATAAGAGGAAAAGAAAAGCAGCTCTCATTACGGGGCTGACTGAACTATGAGTTATGAGAGGAACACCTACTCCAGGAGAGGAGCTATTGCCTCTGAAGGCAGATTCTTTGCAATTCCTCCACCACCCATTTCATGCTCTGCTTTCATCGCTCGATGCCGGTTCAGCCAGCCCTGAGCTTGCCCTTGAGCACGCGGGTCAGTAAGTACCAATGCCTGGCCGCATTTGCTGGCTGCACCAACCCTTCCCCCGAACGCCCAGTGCACCGTTTCTGCAGACCAGGCACCCCAGCCAGAACCACCCAGGCTGCTGGAGGGCCCACCAGTGCCAGCAGGAGCAGCAGGGAGACGGGGAGCTGCAAGGAAAATGGACCGTGGAGCAAAGCAGGGGCAGGGGCACCCCAGACGGCAGGCAGATGCTCTGTTCTGCCTCCGCTCTCTTGCCGAGGCAGCCACACACTCGCAGGGCGCATCACCCAGCCAGCTCTCGAGGCAAGAGCTGCACGACTGTTACTTGTCACCGGCTGTTTGCTGGTAAACTTCCTACTACAGAGTGAGCCCTTAGCACAGCTACCCACCCTGTCACCCGACCTCTGATAACCCACTGGTATGCGATACAGCACAATTAAAAATCCCACCAGACAATCCACCATAGCCGGCTCGGTACTCAAAGGCATCCACGCACCTACCCGAGCTTCTGCGTTCGCTCTTCCTCAGCTGAAAGCCCAGGCCTGACGGGAGAGACCGTGCGCTACGTGACATACAGGCCTACCCGTTTCTGGAAAGTGTATACACTCTGTACATCAGACAGCTGGACATTGTAAAAAAACAATGTTACAAGTATTATGTTTAATTCTACACTTAATTCGCTGCTAAGAATACAGGAAGGAAGTAAGATGAAGGGAGATTCCACGGCCTGATCTGCAGTCTGACAGATCACTGAAATGCATTTGGAAGCATTTCTTTGAAAAAAACTCTTCATTGCGGTGAGGGTCAGAGAGACGGCCGAACCACACGATCAGCTCCCAGGCAAACTCACCCACCCTGTTCCACTCAGGCTTTCACAGCCGGGTAACACAGCGGCCACCTAACTCAGGCTCTTGCTCCTCTGGGCAGAGAGGGTTGCACTTGACACGAGGAGGAAGCTAACAGCGCATTCAATGAGTTCGACAGCACGTGCTTCACGATGCGACTTCTGTTTCTACACCCCGAGATATAAACACTCCAAACCCGTGGCCGAAAACACCAACACTATAGACCGTAGTGCCACACAGTTATCCCAACTACGACATTTTAGATCTGTTTCAGAGAAATTACTTACACGAGCCGACTGACACACAACCAAGCCCGCTGTGCCCAGAAGTTTCCTAACAGTCTTTTATTAAAACCAAAACAGCCCCAGATTGCCCTGACGCTCTTCATCATTATCAAGCAGACTCTGAAGTATGAAGTGAACTGCGTATGAGCAAAGAACTCCAACTGATGCAGAGTTTAAAACTAGGTTTACAATTTCCTATTTTATTGGCATGGATGTATTTCTAAACTTAAAAACCCTTCTGGCAAGTTATCTCAATTTCTTATGACAAAATTTCTCACAACACACAAATATTTACAACATATACATATTTTTTTCAGTCTTTTACAACTGGTTCTTAAAAGACAAACAATTTATAGGTTACCACAGAACAAAAGCTGTGACTTAGTTGTTTTTAATTTCATAAAACTATCATAAGTTAAAGTGAATAGATTTTCTTTAAATTCCTTGTAGCATTTTACAAGTGCAACAGAAAAATATGAAGAACCAATTTAGGATAGCTGCAGTTCATTGGATAAATGTTGCCCGTTGTAATCACATTATTTCACAGCAAATTCTTGAAAAAATAAGCACCAATCATTCTTGCAAAGAACAATTTTATCTAAAAGTATTGAAAAGTGTTAAATACAAGGTGTTTAATTTACATAACAAGCAATAAATACACCATATCCAAACTTTTATTCTGCATACTGCTACCCTTGTACATATAATGTACTAAAAAGTCAGCAAATTGTCAACACCTTTTCAAATTTTTTTTTCTCTTTTCTTTAAAGAAATCAATTTGACTTCCAACCAACGGTTTGCTACTATAACAAAGGCCACAAACAGTACGTCTGGGACAGCATACAGTGTTAAAACTGACAAACTCCGGGGGGGGAAAAAAACATCTAGCAAATAAACCGAAAAGCTGTAATCATTGCTGGTGATATTAACATATACTAGAAAACCTTAATATGCTGCTACTATGATTTTTTTAAATTGTTTAGTCAAATATCGTAAGAGCAAACTAATGCTCTTTACTGATCAAAAATAATTATGTAGCCACACTGTATTCTCATTGTCCTGCATTTGAAAGATTTGATGCAATTTCATAACTTTGCTTGAGCCTTTATTTTACAACAGAGCATTACCTCTAACTCAGAATTGCACATAAGAAGGCTATTAAAAAGTACAATAAAAATCTGCACAAATCAGACTTAAGAAGAGTCAGTATGCTGTACACTTTCTACAATATTACGTTGATAGGTGAATAAACAATAAAGAAGTGCTGCCACTAAGTTTTTCAGAAAGTTCTTCAGTTGAGGAATAATCAAATGGAATTTTTGTTGGTTTTTTTTTTTGTTGTTGTTGTGGGTTTTGGTTTTTTTTTAATTTTTGATATTTTTTTTTAAAAATGACATCCAGGTCAGTTTAAGACCTATAAGCTTATGCATTGAGCCTTAAAGACTGATCTTCTCTCCTCCTGGAAGAAATATCAATATCTATTGAATCCTTGCCAACAATAAGCCTTAATCTCTTCGCTGGAGGAAGAGGAATAAAGTCATCAAATTCATCATCATAGTCATCTTCCTCTTCATCGTCCTCTTCTGATGAAGATTCATCTGCTGTTTCCTCTTCATAGTGACCATAATCATCTACCTCCATTCGTGACTCCAAAAGGGAGAGAGTGTCACTACAACACATACCATTTTCACGAAGGTCCTCAGGGTACGTCCCTCTGTTTTCTTCCTCACGTTTCAGCTGTATTTTTAATTTTGTAGAACTATTGCCTGATCCTGAGTTAAACCCATTATTTAGCTTTGCTACATATAAATTATTATCTTTTTCATGGTCTTTACTTAATTTGATGCTTATTTTTGAAGAATTCATTCCATCGCTTTCTTGGTCATTTGCCTTGCTACTGCTATCGTGACGTCTACGAAGAGTCAGTTTAGGGATCCCAGAGCTATTTTCAAGGATAAGTTGTGCATCATACCTCGTGATTCGTCTTTTCTTTTTACTTTTTGCAGTTCTAAAACTGTCTTTTGCTTTAAAATTGTCAGACGTTACAACGGAGCAGCCACCAGATCCGGGGACACAGTCTTTATAGCCAACAGGTGTGTCCACTCCGTTATTCCTCTCTCCCAGTTCTGAATGAGAACTAATCAAATCTGGCAGTTCATCTTTCACAGGTATATTGTGCATAGTATCAGTTTCTTCTGTTTTTGCAGATGGTTTCACAAGTTTTCCTTGTCGGGATTTCTTTTTTGACATGCCTGCCTCATTTTTCTGGCACCTGATCTCCCCTTTATGCGATGGTCCATGAGCCACATCGTTTTCGTTTATCGCATGAGACTGCTGCTCTAAAATGTCCGATTGCGTTCCGGTCAAATTATTCTTATAGCTATTCAACATATTTGGTTCAAGCTTTGTGTCAGAGGTCTCCTTCAAATTCATCCTTGTTCTCATTGACCTCCTTGTTATGTATGTGCAGGGTGGTATGTCACCATGCTCGTGAGCACCTTTCACAGAATTCAGTTTGTGTTCTCTGGCTGCATGCCTCGTTAAGCATCCACTAGAGACTGCAACTTTGACTGGTCCCTCCAATTCTTTATCCTTTTCAATGGGCAAGTTTTTATACAAAACTACTTTAGGCTCTTTGAGAACTAAATTCCCCATTTCGAGCTTTCTAGAAGCATTCTTTTGCTCTGGCCTCTTGCACTGATTTCTCAACTTTATCTTTGAAAGTAAAGGCTTTGCAGGCTTTTTCAGTCTCTTTGGTACCCTGGAATTATTTATATGAGTTAGTTTTGATGAGGTAGAATTTGATGATGCTGGAATTCTCGATATAGACTGTCTCGTCAATGTTCTATTTTTGCTGTTCTTTTTTACGCCAATTGAAGATTTTCTGTTAGCTGCAAAAGAAAAAAGTGGTTTAGTTATGGCACTGCTTTATCCCGAGTTTCCCACTTCCAAATACTGTAATTACTTCATGTACTTTAAACACTTCCTCGAAATCTGTGAAACTGGCTAAGGCAGTAGAAAGTAAGGAGTGAGACTGTTTAACTTGCACCTCGGACCTGACAGGAATTGTCACACAAGCCAAAGGCGCACGTACGTTCCAGGTACACTTCCCTCACCGCTCCAGTATGCCAGGTTTGGGTTTTCCTGAATTTCTTCTCCTACCAATTTTTTTTCAAAAACCCACCTCAATTATCTACAGTTTTTACTGAGTATTACTCCACAAAGCCCAAGGGTCAGCGTGCTCTAGGATTAAACCCCGGAATGTCTTCCTCCAGGAGGAGGAAAAAAAAAAAACCCCAAACAAACCAAAACCCTTCGCTCCCATCGTGGTTTCAGTTTCAGGTACCCAGGTGCCTGTTACCTAAGGTGGTAAGCAAAGGAGTTCCAGCCGCCCAAGCAAAGCTGCAACTCTGAAGTTCTGCAATTAAATGATCATAACAGGGTTCTGGGAGGCATTTTTTTTAAGTATTACAGCAGCGTATGGAACCAAAATATTTTATGTGGCTTCAAACCTGTTTGCTACTTACGTCAAAGTTTAAGTTATTTGTTTTGCCTATGCTGAGGGTGGCAGTGACAGGGAAAGGGGGAAAGTAAATAAATGATACTCACTAATCCATGAAGACAAGTCCCTCAGGAGCATCACAAACAAAAAACCCTTCCAACTTCTTCTGAGATGACTGACTATGCACTTTCACTTCAGAATAAGTACCTGAACTATCAGTCTTGGATGCAGAGAGCGAATAGCTGCCCAACTTAAAGGATCTTAAACGACTATTTGTTTAATAATCTCTACTATTTACTTAAAAACTGTTTTCCTAGAGAATGTAGGTAACTGTGTAACTTTTCCTTCCTAAACCATACTACTGCACATGACAGTTTACTGTATTTTGAAATACATACATTATTGATAGAACTTTAACTGACATGTTGCTATTACATGTTGCGTGTAACCATTTGCCCTTGATCTAAATAAAACAAAACAAGAACATATGACCTATTGTTCTTGAAACACTTAAAGAAAAACATGAATTTGCTATCTACGTTGGCTTCAGATTCCTGAATAAATTACAGTTCTCAAGACCAGTATCTGAGATGCACCCTGACGCTAGGAGAGGAATTCCATCACGGTGAAAGTTTTTAGGAAACCTTTAATCCTGCGCTCCGAGCTTTTGGCCTTACTTACTTGCATTAGCTTTTTCCTGAGTGGTATCTGCATCAGTGTTCGAGCTGACAGACTGGCTGTCTGAATTTTTGCTGCTGTCACCCAACTTTTTAAGTCTGTTCAATCGTTTATCTGTTTCTCTCAGTCCATATTTACTATTAATCACAGGAGTAGGTGCTGGCAATCCCACTCTTGATTTAAAAGCACCAGTTCCACGTCTACAAAGGAAAACGAGGACACAATGTATTAATAACTCTTAATATAAACTTGGAACTTTGTTTCACATACAACAGTTTGAATGCCAGGTGCATCTGGACAGACAATATCAATAACTCTATGGTATCTATACACTTATCTCATTTTAGTAAGATGTGTGGAAAAAACTTCCATTTATGTCTTGCAAGAAGAAAAATTGCATAAGTAGGTCTCCATTGCTTTATGGTTATTTTAGTATCATGTCATAGTCAAATTACACGGGTGAAAATGAAATATGGTTGTTTTAAGTTACCTAACCAAACGTAAATAGTATTTTAATTTTTCCTAATTACGTCAGGCTAGCAATAAAAATGCCAGCTTCAGTTACAAAGCTTGTTACTGCATCAGCAAGAGTTGGAAAGTATAGAAGAAGGAGTAAAATTATTGCATGGTTCTGTGTTCCTTTGAAAGACACCAGAATGTATTTACCATGAAAATGAAACAGCTGAGCAAACCTAGATTTTTTTTTTTTTTTGAGCAATCACAGAAAAGGATGAAGATTAAGAATGCCTGTACTTGCACTTCAACCACTACTACGAGGACTCCTCCGATACACTTTAATAACCCAGTATGCTTGCACCTTCCATAATTACTGAAGACAACTTCATTTTGGATTCCAGTGCGTTGTACTGGAAGCAAGTCCACAAATCTTAACCAAAAGTGCATCAAAAAGATCAAACAGTATCTCAAGCTCCACAGGGTTAATTATTATGCAGACACAATGCTTGTTCTCAAATTAACTGGTATTTGAGATGGAACGTTCTTTCAGTATTATTTTGAATTCCGAAGACCCTAGACTGAACTTAGCACAAGCAACAGCCACTTCAGGTCAGAAAGTAATGGTGCCACAAACAAAACAGTCCTCTGACAGGTCATCTCTGGTGCCCAGCTGTCTCTCTTTGCCAGCGTGAACAGCAGGCTCACCTAAGAACAGTGCATGCACATACATAAAGATATGCACATTTTCTTGGTGAAGACTTTTGAAGGCTTGAAAAAAAGTTGTACGGTGCCAGCCTTCCCACAGCTCCCAAATGTATCCCACAGATTCTTGTAAGTCTAGTGTTTTAACGTTACAAATTAACACCCTTTACAGCACAGTCAAAATTAAAACATGATTTTTTGTGGTGTACAAAGCAACAGTTGCCTCATCAATGTTGCTAAGGACTCATTTTTCCTCGCTCAAGTCCCTGAAATCCAAATCTCTCACATTTGATTACTGTAACATAGCCTGGTGAATGTAAAGCATATTCCTAAAGTTAGAATTACCCAAACATTAGCTTTAAAATATAACATTTTCCTGTACTTAAAACACGAAGATGACAGGTTAGTGAAAATGTTCAGAGGTGTAAAACTAGTTTGTCCTGAAAGAGAACTTATGTCCATATTATGTTAAAATCAACAATCAAAGGAGGATCCCTCTGCAGAGCCTTCCTGCCTCCAGCAGCAGCAACCCCCCAGCTCAGTGCCACCTGCAATGTACTGAGGGTGCACTCGATCCCCTCGTCCAGATCATCGATAAAGGCATTAAACAGGACCGGCCCCAGCACCGAGCCCTGGGGACACCGCTTGTGCCTGGTGCCAGTGGGGTGTAACTCCATTCCCCACCGCGCTTTGGGCCCGGTGTCCACCCAGCTTCCATCCCAGCGCAGAGCACACCCCTCCCAGCCATGGGCAGCCGGGTTCTCCAGGAGATGCTGTGGGAGACGGTGCCAAAGGCCTTACTAAAGTCCAGGTAGACAACATCCACTATGACATTTTGAAACAAACATGCAGCTTACAAGCCAATAACTAGGTTTTTACAGATGAAACAACGTAAAAAATAACAGCAGCTTTTCTGTTTAGTCATCTTTGACAGTCGCAGTCTATACAAAGCTCCTCAAAAAGAAGTCACCTGTGTGTTGCAGAATCAACATGTATTTTCAAAATGCCCAGTACTCTGCTCTTAGTTAAGGATGACTGGACTCTAGGAAGTAAATAAAAATGTATTAAAAGTCCTCACTTGACAAAGAATGGTAAGTAAAATCCAGTTATTACTCAAATGCTTTGTTTCAACAGTGTATCCAGATCTCATTTTAAAAGTTTTGGTGGTTTTGGTTGTACTTTTTATTAAACTAAAGGTAAATCCTTTAAAGACACAGATAAGCAATAAGGAAAACAAGGGTTTAAACAGAAAACTTCAGGCAGAAAAGCACATACCTACTATATATTGGTAAAAGCTTTTGTACCTGTCTAGACAAGTCAGTGATGTTCTTGCCAAGTACTACATGGCAGACAATCAAAAAGAAAAGGGTTGGGCGCTTAACCAGATTTTTCTTGGATTTTAACATCTTTAATTACAAATCTGCTTTTCAATTAAAAGTTCTGCTTCTAAAGACAGTATCCGAGAGCAGACCTTCTAAAACCACCTAATAATGCTGCAGGAAAAGACAAACTACAAATAAAATGAGGTTTTATCCCCATCCTTGACCATTACACAAGCCAAGGTCATAAAAAAAGTTTTTTAAAAAAGCACATCTAGGAGGCAAAGACAAAACAAATTAGATTTAACAGTAAATTAGAATGTACACTCATACCAGATAGAATCAGGTGTGATATTAAGTAAATGTGGCACCACATTATTCAAGCTGGTCTTTGCAGGGATGCAGCCCTACAATACTGAAGCAGTACAGTTAATCTGTACCATTAGAAGTGTTGAATAGCTTAACTATTTCCTCATCTGATGTGGTAGGCATATTGCACACTTCTGAAAGCAGTCTGAAATGTAATACCAGATTATGAAAACTATTTTTAAGACTATATCAATACCTACAGTCCAACTGTATTTATTTTTAATCTTTACATTTTGCAAAGACTTTCAGAAATATTGAAACATTTGCTGCAATATGCAGCTTCCTACATGCACATTTACCTGCACAGAGAGTCCATGAATGCAGAAGTGGAATACTTCAAGAAACAGGCTGAATGAATGAAGTTTTTCTGACGGATTCATGTTAAAGAAGCTAGAATATGTACTGAACAAAATATGGATGCTAGGAATTCTGGAGAACTAATTCACACCATTGTTTCTGAGCTACAACACAAGGAAGCCATATAACCCCAACCAGAACAAAAGAATGTTGCCCTGTTTCCCAGACAACTCTGATTTTCAGAAGAGTTCAACACCCAAAACAACATCTCAAGTTAATGGAAACTATGCTTTAAATATCTGTTATCCTTGCTGACCTCCTCAGGTAGTCAACCATCAGTTTTCCAACAAGTCTGTATTTCGGAAGAAAAGCAAACAAGGATTCACAAACCAAGCTGTGCACTTTTTGGTGCAGCCTTGCTAAAAAAAAAAAAAAAAATACAAAAGCAAAACCAAAACCCAGCACCTCCTCTTACACAACCTTCCTTTGCCCAAGAAATGCACACAATGTTCCTCTTCATTCATGTACACCGCTGAATCAAACCGCACATGGCATTTGCCTTATGCAGAGCTCCAAGCCTGATCTTCCAGAGGGCACTCAAACTTGGGCACCATGAATGTATCCTCTTCTGGCTTTCTGGGAGCTGAACTACAAAGTACTTCTTTTGCTGCCTGCAATCGTCAGCAATCTCTGCCCGAGTACAAATCTATCAGTGTTTACTTCACTCTTTAACGAGCGATCTCTCACTTTAACTGTCATCAAAAAAGGACACTTAATTGTTTCCTCAACTTGAACGAAACTTGGTTACTGTAACTACCCAGCAGGCCCAATATTCCCAGCTTTTATTTTATTTATTAAACAGGCTGTCTGCTCAAGCTCACAGCAGAACAATGGACAAGAGGGGAGATACAGAGAAACTCATAGCAGCTACCAAAACGTGAACGCTTTCTTACAAGAAATTAAAAATAGGAACAAAAAGCACGAACACTGCTTCATTCCCATCCTGGCAGCTCTTCCCTTCCTGCCTGCAAGCCAGTAGAGGCCGCTCCAGACCACCTCTCGCTCCTGCAGAACTGCAGGCTGGGACAGCTTCCCAGCCCTTAGATTGCAGCACAAAAACCAACTCCAGCGTTTTTCTTCCACCTCTCAATTTCATGGCCGCTTTTCCACCTGCCCAAATTACCTCAATGAATTCTAGTCCCCTCAAGGGCGACTCCTGATGCAACTCTAGTAACCAGTCATAACCCACAGACTGCTTCATGTGGTGCCTCAAGATGTATCCAAACTAGAGCTTTACCCACTGCTGTGCAACAAGTCCAGGTTTCTTTCCCTGAAAGTCTCTCCGTGACATTTTACATCCTTTCATTTTGCCAGAGACTATCCACAAATTTGCTAGTGACGGTGTAAACATGTTCACTTTTGGTTGGTGAAGTTCTCATGTGGTTCCAGCTATGTAATTTTTATTCCACTTCAGGAACTCCACACAAACTGGTTACACTCAGCAATGGCAAGGGGAAGTACTTAGCAGGAAACTTACGGGTTTCATAGTGGTTCATACACTTACTTATACACTACTTGACATCTTTTATCTAAGCACGGGTTCAAGAACCATAAAGAACATCTATATCAAAGATCTCATTATGAGGGACATCACTACTCCTTACAGTAGTGCTCCAAAATCTTTTGCTTCTACAGCAATAACCATCATGGAAAACAGAGAAAGAAAAAAAATAATAGTAATTTGCATTCACAGCAGGACACAAAACACACAGAGTAAGCAGTACTTTAGCCCACCTAAACAGCCACAAAAAGGAAACAGTCTTCAACATCCTACTAGGAGTAGTGAGGAAGACAGGAATTTCTGCAGGGCAGAAGAAACCTGTTAAGTTTCTTCATGAGATTATAAAACATTTTTATCAGATAATTGAAAAGACTAAACTAAATTATCCAAATAATCTCTTCTCCTTTGGACTTCTGTGATTAAATAATCATTAATTGGGTACCGTCTATAGCCCACACTGAGTAAATTTGAGCTCTTGTGTGGTATTCAGTGACATGGTATCTGAGCATACACATTTGGCACAGAAGAACCAAAGTTACAAAGGCAGACTTCAGTTTGGTGCTCTTTGCTAGTTTACTATTTCCACATACTTGAAATACGTACCATGCATACTTCCTACATACAGTAAAAGCTAAATAAAAGAATTAAAGAATAACAGTTGCAAACAGTTTACAGACTATTGCTATGAACGATGGTGATCTCATTAAGTTTTGTTTCTTGTACATCTATTGTTAACTGAAGAGGCCAAGTTGGACTAAAAACTGGTATCAGAAATAAATAAATAAACACAGGGTAAACTTCAGATACCTAAGTGCTGACTTCCACTGTTTTGTTCTTAACTTTAGACTATAATTTGAATACAATACTACCTTTCAGATGTACAATATTACCGCAGTATTCTAAAACAACCTCTATAGCACCAGTACACTTTTTTTAGCATACTTGAATGCAAGTCAGTTAGGTATCTAATAATGGAAGAATGGATCCTTTCACACAAATACCCATCTCAATCTTTCAAAGCTATAAGGAGGTAACAAAAAAAGCATTCCAGCTTTCCAACTTCCCTCAGTCTTTCAGATGATCAGGAAAAGATAAGCAGCAAAAGGAAACAAAAGGGTGAATTATAATGCATACATGCACTGGTTTTCCAGCAGTCTCTTGGCTGCATGTCACATCTCCTTCCCCAAAAAGAGATGTTGCAACCAGTTATCACTTCACATCAGCAACCCAACTACCAGAAACAAACCACAGCAAGCATTGTCAAGTCCTTAATTCAATTCCACATATGCTCAGCAGCAACAACCATTCTGCAACCCTTTCTAACATAAAGCTCAACAAACACATTTCAAAAACATCAGCAGAGGAAACAAACAAAAAAAGAGACGGGAAAGAGTTAGTGTGAGCTATCCTCAGCACTCAAAGTCAGAAAACACAACATCCACGATACTGTTAGACAAGGAAACATCTAGTCCCGTGACCATGCCTGAATTGATGTTCCTCTTAAAACAAAGGTTCACATACCAAATTGAACACTAAGTTTACTAAGGTTTTTTTTATTAAAAAAAAAAAAGTTAAATTGCTGTTTTTACACATTTTTGTCACTTGAAGAGAAAATAAGTCACATAAATGAAAAAAGTCTAACAGTTCACAAGCAGTGGTGACCAAACTGCAGCCTTTCATAATTGGTATCTATATTGAGTATAGCTGATCATGCCATGTCTTTCTTTGATTAAGAGTAACAAAGATGCTGAGGCTATGTATGTGGAAAGCTATAAAATGGTATAAAAAGCTATCCCATTTTCTCCTTAGGACAAGCTATTTAAGTTGCAAATAAGCCACAAAAGAAACACCCAGATTTTACCAGAACTACTACAAGGAACCCAGAAAAAGTTTGTACATCGTGTATCTAATGTTTCATTTAGTGGTTTTAGCATAAAAGGCAGCACTGTGGTAATAGGATTTGCCACTACCAAGAAAACCTCAAGAATAATCAAAACAGAGAAAATCATTCAGGAAGACTTGAACATGCATAAATGGGAAGAACTAGAATGTAGTTTCACACATGGCTTCCTAATATAAGTTACAGTCTTGGAAATTAAAGCAGTAACGGAAAAGAAAGATCTGAATGTATCAGTCAATTGGCAGCATTTACATGTGTTGTCAGTGTGGGCGTCTTCCCCAAATAGGCAAACAACCTAAAATGCAGAAAGCTGAGAAATTTTTAGAACCAAGAAAGCACTTTTGTTGTTTGAGTGTCTCGCAAAAGCTCATTCCAGCATACAATTCTGTTAACTCACATGCAGGAAAGATGACTTCATATTGCAAGAGGTGCAGAGAAGAACTACAGGATAATCAGACAGAGTGCCCTTTAAAGGGCTGGACAAAGAACCCAGCTTATTTAGTGGAGCAAAACAAGACTAAGAGAGGATGTGATTTCAGACAAACTTCTCAAGTAAATAACCGAGGGGAAAACAGTCCCCCTTAAACTACAGGGCAGCTGCTTAACCATAGCACAGCATTGACACACAAAAAACATTATAAACCAGAGCACATAAATTTTGAAAGCTTCTATCCAACAGAACTGGAGTTCTGGAAATTTTCAAACTCCTGGTATCTGGAAAGGGGGAAAAGCGCTTATCTGGTTTTGATATTAAGCTTGACCTGCTTTGTTTTACTATATGATGCTTCCAGACTGCCCATAGCATTGAAGGGAGTAATAAAGACGTGGAAGTAAATGGACATAGGATTAGGTGAAGTCAAAGACTGCTCATATGTAATGTTTTATCTAATACCAGAAATCAGTTATGTTAGTGGAGTCAGCCTATACACATTTAAATAAAACATCTGATACTGTGTCCCACAGTAAATTATTTTAAATGGAAATAATACTTAGTAATATTTTAATTTAATTTTTTAAAAATACTTCAGTAATATATAAGACTTACAAGGTACATAAAGAAATGGACAAAAGAGGAAAAACTGCAACAGGTGTATTAACAGTGGAAATTATCATAAGAGAGAAGGGTTACTTGCATCATTCCTCCTGACACCCTTCAACAAATTGGCCAAGGAGTGACAACGTGCTCATGAAATTTCTGTGGATGACACCAGACTGAAAACTGTCACCAGTTGAAAGAGGACTGGGTAGTTATACAGGAAAGCTCATGTTTTTTGTGAGCTGGAATGCCAGAAAATGGAATTTAGTAGTACAATATGTGAAATTATGCATTTAGGGACCAGTAACCTTTTCTGTAAGCTGAGAACTCATCACGTGGAATCAGTATAGGAGGAATGAACAAAGCAGTGAGGTATGAAAATCCTCGTCTAAGGATGCTGATGTTTATGTGAGCACAAGGAGAGGTCAGTAAGTTCTTGGAAGAAAACCTGAGAAATTCCACTTGGCTCAGGAAGCCTCTGAACTGAAAATAGAGAGGCTAGAGCAGTGCTAGGGGAAGTATCACTGCTGAAGGGTATACTGGATATAGGCGAATCTTTGGTCTGAAGCAGTACAGCTGAACAGATTTAGGTCAAAAAATTACTGTTGCTCCTCACAAAACTTTGCCTGGCTGAAGATGGTTGAGTTTATCCAATTGCTCTGTAAAATACACAATCCATTCCACATTTCATTTCCTGCAGCAATTCCGGCCCAATATAAAGAATGCTATTAGGGCAAGTTACAACAATGCACTACACACAACTGTAATTTAATGGATCAGAAATTAAAAGTTTTGTAATTGCCTGACAAACAAGACACGAGAATGACCTTCCAAACAGAGCAGCTGGGAAAAGGAATTCAAGCAGTTTTAGAATCACACTAGTCAGTTTCTGGAAAGGACAGAAAAACAAATAGATGTATTCCTACAAAGAAGAAAGGAGTTTGTGTTGATGTATCTGTGCAAAGGATCTGTTTACATTCCATTTAGAGACTGTACAGCTATCCTATTTTAGAGTTCCATCAGCCTCCTATGTAACCAGAACTTTTATTCCTTTCTTTCAAGGCACTGGCCACAGTTAAAGGGTGGCTGCTATAAGCAGTATTCAACTGCTCTCCGGTGCCTTCCTGCTATCCCCGGTTTACGAGTTGAGGGCTAAACTCACTGCCCAGTCCAGCACTGTAAGGAATTCTCTGGCTCAGCCAAACAGGGTTGACAGCCTTTTTTTCTCCTTTGTAGGAAAAAAAAAAAAAAAAAGGGCATTTTAGGATCACCTGGAATTTCATCTAACAAACATCCTAGCACATGAGGTATTTATGATGCCTTCAGTCAATTCCTCCTTCATCTGGCCCAGTATAGTTTTGATCTGAACTAAAAACCTCATGTTTGTCAAACGTTTTGCAGTACACTCTGCAGGTGTTTCAAAACTATGTATTTGTGACACAGCTGTCAGCACTTGTAGGTGACTGTACTCAATGACCTGGCTTAACCACGCCAGCCCGGCACTGATGAGTTCGATAGCATGAGTGTTTTCTAATCCTTTTCTGTTAGTTTCATTGCATTTGTCACATATCCATTTCCAAAGGAAAATTCAAAGACATCACAAGTGACACACAAGTCTATATCCAAGGTATACCAGAGTTGTACTGATTTGATTAACTCTCTTACTTTTTACATCAGTTTTTACATTTGTAAAAGCCTTATACGTGTGATGCTTGGAAGAAGGTCTGTTAATTACCTGATCTGACTGCAACAGGCTTGCATCTCACGGAATAAAAGTGCCTTAAAGGCTGCACATCTCAACTTTTTAACCATTCTCCGAACAAGATATGCTGCATGAAAGATACGACAGTGGCCACAGAAGTTCATCTGTTGAGCCCCGTCTCTGGGAAGAAACCCCTAAAGCCTTTCACTTGCAAAACTTCCCGGTGCTGCATCCACAGCCACAAGCCGTTTAAAATAAATACATAAAACCAAACCAAAACACAACGATCCACCTTCAACCGTGACCGGCGCTCGGCAATGCAACGCTCCACCTGCCACAAACCGCACTTTGCATACCAGGAGGGCGGGGGACCCAGCACAAAAACAGCCAGCAAAGAGCGGAGCCGCCAGGGGAGACCTGTTGCCCGCCACCGGGAGAGCGCGGCACGGCACAACCCGCAACCCGGCGGCCAACTTTCCCCCGCCACCGCACACCTCGTCGTCACTTTCCCTCGCGTTGATCATTAATTAGCCGGCGGACGCGGCGGG
>JAVJGJ010000002.1:33791512-33813453 GCA_035590215.1 Microhierax caerulescens | reverse complement strand
GGAGACGCTGTGGGAGATGGTGCCAAAGGCTTTACTAAGGTCCTGACAGGCAACATCCACAGCCTTTCACTTCTTCACTAAGTGGGTCACCTTGTCACAGCAGGAGATCAGGCTTGACAAGCAGGACCTGCCTTTCCTAAACCCGTGCTGGCTGGGCCTCATCACCTGATGCATCCAAAAAATCTAAGTACTCATAGTCAAGGACTTTCGGCTTCACCAAATACATGATGAATACACTCAACTCCATCTTAAACTTATTTACATCAATGCATACCTTTCACAGGTGTAACATTCGCAGTATTCATTATTTTCTCCAAAAAACCCATCTCCATAGTAACAAGAGATTTCTTCTCCAGGTTCAATATCTCTTAGAGCTTTCACACATGCTGTATCTCTGCCCGTTGATACAAACTGAGGAAGGAGACGACAGGAAGGGGGTGGGGGGAGGTTAATCATAATCATTAAGATTGAACAGTATCTAAGTAAGAAAAAAACCACAACAGTTGGGGAGGAAAAGGTGCAGGGAAAATGGAAAAAAAAAAAAACAAAACAAACACGGGGTGCTTATTTACTTTTAATTTCTTGCTTACCTTACAGTTAGGTCTGCAATCTGAAAAAGGTCCAAAAGATAAAGTCAATTAACTGTTGATAAGACCTGAAACATGAATAGTTGTAGATATCTAAAGTAAGGATTCACTCTGTCTTCAATAACTGTAGAATCTCAACTAAATACTGGGAGTTACGTTAGTATTGCACAAAGCTATATATAAAAAGATGCATATTTTGTATAGTTTGGTTTCTGAGCTTTTCCCTACGCTATCATCAATGTTCAAGTTTCCCTCCTCTTTAAGGCAATAGTATTTATCTTAAATCCTACCTGCTTTTCCTTCAGCATACAAATGCAACAGAATCAGTTAAGCCTCTGTGCTAAAGGTTAAAGGCGGCATAAGAAGGTCACCTAAGAAATGTTACTGTTGACTAAATTCACAAAGAATTCAAGGTAACCTGCACTAATGCTCCACTAATTTAGCTGCCAGTTCCACAGTCTCCATGAAGGAAGAAGGCATCACTTCCTAGCACTTTCCGCAAGTTTCCCAGTTCACAGGTGATCAGCTCTGGTCTGTGAAAATCCCCACAGGATTTTGCCCTACAGTGAGCCAGCGTGCCAGATTCAGACATTTTCCCTAAGGTCCCGTGTTGTTCAGCTCACATATAACAACACTCCTGAGCAGAGCTGATTAAGCCCTTTAACAAGCTTCCTATACTTACTACTCACCGTGATTGATAAATGCAGCAGGACCGAGCCACAGCTGCGCACAGTTTTTCCGTGTGGAATACATAACACTGAAGTCATTTTCCCCATGTCTCAGCAGCATGTTTTCTTCCATTTCTGATAGTTCAGCAATACAGCCCACAAGTAATTCTATTTTATCATTTCGTTTCCTTTAGCGTAAGAAGAGTAGCAGAAATAAGAACATGTGCCAAAATTATGAAGTAATTTCACAAAAAGAAAAGCTGTCAATAACGGGAAGCGTTTTGTAAACCGTTTCTCAGTCCCTATAGGCCTCGTGTTTTAATTCGGTTAGAGACAAGATATTAGGCTGAAGAGACTTTTTGTCAAGACACAAAATAAACAGCTTTACGCTACTATATAGAATCAATTATATCAATTCTGACAGACATTACCACCGTTGTTTCTATAATTTCCTGAGACTGCAAGTAATTGCAAGAGTTGTTTACACCAAAAGCGGGGTATTTTCATTTGTGCACGCTCCCGCCCCCCATCAGCACTTAAGATATTCTGACTTCTTCCAGCTGCTCTTTTTTGCATTTCCTATACTTCTTGCTTTGGCCAGGAAAACACCCCATAGTAAAAGACACTTGGAATTCCGTGGCTCCTTAAAAAAACTCAACAGTAGCAACTTAAATAAAAAGGGCCAGAGTTCGCGCAAGATGTTTTCCTCTCTCACAAGTCGTTCTTCAGCATCAAGTTGGTCCTTGAAATAGACCACTGGGGGCAGGACACCAACAAAACCACGATGCCTCTGCATGCAGCCAGCCAGCCTGCCACCATAAATGCAGGAGATCAGAGGTGCCGAACACCCAGCCCAGGAAAAAACACACCAGTTCCAGTATGTTGCAAGGGCATGGTTTGCACTGCTCTTCAGAGTGGCCTTCCAAATTTTGGCCCCTATTGCTCCGACACAGATGAATGCGGAGATACTAAATGTACATGAAGGGCACGAACTAGAAGCTGAGCCTTGTAAGTGCAAAATTCTTCTTTTATACAGTCTTGAGATCTCTTATCAGTTTTGAGTCTCACTGGTTTTCCAGGTATCAGCAGGGTTAGGAAGTGGCCCTCCTGTCTTGCTCTCTCACAGGCCAGTCAAGACTTCAAGCATGAAGAGTTAATTCATTTCCAACAGACCTAAATATAAAGCTTCTACCTTGGCTTCTGCAGCCAAGGGGAGAATTCAAACTGAAAACCCCCAAAAATACCGATTCCATCATGACTGTGGACCTTCCAGCTAGTCATGAAGAGCTACTGCCCTCAACCTTCTTCCAGCTTGCCCTCCCACACCCCGAGGCCGTAGCCCCACTGCAATAGCGCGCTCACTCGGTACGCTGCCAGCGTAACGTCTAGCTACTCATCCCTGCCTGCACGTACTGGCACGTCATCGTCTCAGATGTGCTGTTCTGAGTATGTACTGCCACCAAGCAAAACAGCTGTACGTTACAGAGGGGAGGGGGAAGGAAGGGCAAAATTTATTTTGAAATCTGAATTAACCCAGGGATCTGCTGGTGCTGCCATGGAAATGCTTATAATGAAACTCAGTTGTGCCAAAATGAGATGGGGAAATACACTGGGGTTCCAACTTGGTGTTTCCAGAAGAGATTTATCTTGCACAACCAAAATATGCAAATGAACACCCCTCAGTTTCACCAAGGTGAAAAAACACATTTCCTCCACAATTATTTGTTGTGTAGCAAATCCGGCATAATGCAAGTCTTGACATGGTCATGTTTCTCACAGAAGGCCAACAACTCACGATTAGAGGAAAATAATTATCTGACTGAAAAGAAGATTTAAAAAACCTTGTATACTGAAAACTGTATGGCTACGCCCAAATCTACAAAGGAATGTCTTACATACACATGTATAGTGTGTTAAGGACTTTGCAAAAACAGACACCAAATTTAATTTGTAAGCAAAAATATAAAACTTTATTTCTCTCGTTGCATTCTTAATTTTAAATCATAGTTTTTAATTTTCTTTTTTTAGAATTTTCCAGAATAATTGACAGAACTAGAACGTAACAGTAAACTGTATTTCTTACCATTCTTTCGTTGCAACGATTTTGGCTCCATTCTGCTCAGAAGAATACCGATTACAAGGCAGTATCTCAAACCCGCTGTCAGTTGCAAACATTCGTAAATAAATAAATACCTGCCACAAAAGAAAAGTTTTCTGTTATAAGCAAGACACAGGCAGTGAGGAACCTTATATAAAAATAGTGACAGTCAGTGAACTGCACAAAACCCACCACATAAAAAATGAATACTGCAACGGGATGTTGTTTGCTTAAATGTATTTCTGATTATAAATTTTAGCTATACATATTACGTTAATATTATTTCTTCAGAGTAACTTGCAGGAATCCTCACATGGATAACATGAATATCCAAAGAGTTAAAAAAAAAAATTAAAGATTCCTCAAACGTACAAAATTAACCCAACAAGTGAAAATGGATTTCTGCTTCAGGTCACTGAGTGGCTGCATTCAAGAATTCTCAGATCTTTAAGAACCACTAAGACCTAACAACCCACAGGATGCTATTTTGTTCTATCCAGTTCTAAAAAATATATTACTTCCGTAACACATGTAGATACTGAATTCAGGGATTGCTGAATACATTCTTTTTAGTTAAAGTGCGGTTGTATTACTCAAAAAATACTCTGGGAAAGCAGAATTTGCTGCCTACTTTTTTCTACGCTGGTAAATTTGATGCACTTTAAAGTAGGCCAAATTCCTTTTGGTTGTATCTGAAAACAAGGCACTCATTCCCGAAGAAGGTTTGTATGCTTTTCTGTCTGTTTGGGTTTGTTTGGATTTTAAGTAAAAAAATACTGTGATTTCCTTGCAACTTTCAGAGTCAACCACCTTTATGCTATATACAAAATGGATTTGGGGTGTGGGAAGTGAAGGAAGAGGAATAGCACTTTCCACATAAAGCCTCTATAACCAAAACAATTATGGTATTTTGAGGTAGCAAGGCTTCTCCCTTTTCCTTCATCTTTTTTAGTCACACAGTTTGATTTACAACCACCAAACAAAATCCCCCACCAAAATAAAACAAAAAAAACCCACCAACAAAATAAACAAAAAAGGGAGGAAGAAAAAACCCTTTCAAAGCATGAAATAAGTCTTTGAAACTCCTGACTCCCAGAAGCAGGTCACCTCATCTGCTTATGACTTAAGCCAGCAGCAAAAGAGGCAAATGTGTTCTTCTTTTTACATGTGTATTACATAAAAGGCAATGGTAAGTTAACAAAAAAAACAAAAAAAAAAAAAAAAGAGGGGGAGTGTGTGTGCACAGAGCTAGCTGGTTTTTTTAAAAAACAAAGCAAGTTTCTGTTAAAAGGAAATCAAACATTATATTGGAGTAACATTACAGAGCAGTGGATTACTTTACTACTGCTACATTCCTAAGAAATCTGCACATTTTCTTAGCCTTTCAACCATCTGAAAAAGCACATTAATTACAAATACACCTACATGTTCCTTGAACAACCTTTCCTGCATTTTGTTCTTGTTAAGAAAATAGTGCCGGGCCCAGTCACCTGACGTCAAGGACTTGAAGGCTTTTTCTAAGTGCTCATCTTTCTTAAAGCGTTCAATCACCTCTTTTAGTTCTTCTTGCCTTCCTTTTATAGGTCGAAATCTGAAATAAAGAATAAAACTATTCCAGTCTATTGTTACTCATTCTCAACTCTTCCCCACAGCTACTCGCAGCATGGAGTTCTTTTGTTAGCCATATAAATATTTAACTCCTAGCGTAAAGAAACAGATCATTATATTCTCCAATCACAGGCCCTCGTTTCTTGAGGTACGGTAAAGCCAAGCATACTACTTGGAACATTAAAGCCCTCCATTCTACTGAGCAGCACAATTTATTTATAGAACAAGTTTCTATAAACAAATAAGATTAACCAACACAGAATAAAATTTCACTAGTTTTGATGCCTATCATTTTGAACAAAACAGCTAAAGAGCTAGCATAATAAAAGTGTTATTGTCCTTACTTTCCTAATAAATATACTACCATTGAACGTGCACGTGCAAAAAAAATCCAGCAAACAGACTGGATGCTCTAAGTTTCCTAGTTAACACCGGTACCAAGGGATCTTTGCACAGTTCTGCCTTTTGTAGCTGGGCTGGGTGGTGTGCGTGTGTCTATGATTCTAAATTGAAGCCCTCTACAATCTCACATAATACACTAGATTATTTTTTTTAAACCGGAAGCAAACAATTAGACAGCACAACTAAAAAGACTGAGTAAGAAATCTCACAACAGGAAAAAACGCGCAACCGTCTTGTGGAATGATTTCAAATCAACTTTTGCCCAACCCAAAGCCATACTATATTGACAAATGCACTGTATGGGCTTCTGTAGATTGCAAGTGCAACAGTGTTCATATAAAACACAACTCTTAATGACTACACAAGAAGTATCTATAAATTGCAATACACAGCATAGATACAACATCTGTGGAAGACTGAAGTTCCAGAAATTAGTGCGATCATAAGCATTTTCCTCCAAAATACTGGCTACAGAAACAGGTAGCTGAAAATCACAGGGAGGTAACATATCAAAATAACCCCCGGTACATTAGCAGAGAATTCTGCCTACTTCCCAAAGCTTAAGATACAAGAGAAACTCTCCTTCATATCTTCAACAGGAAAAAAACAGTTACAGGAAACCCCTATATGACCACAAGAAGTAGGAGCTCTATTTTTGAGGTGCAAAACCATTGAGAGAAAGCAGAACTTAAGAGATCATGTCAATTTCTATACATCACCTTTGACTGAGCACATACCCATATATGCTCCGCTTTGGGGCGGAGGCAGGTTGTGTGCACTTTTAAAATATATGAGACACCCCAGGGAACTCTTCACAAAGACACAAATTTTCTAGGGTCACGAGAAACAGTTTTCTGCAGCTCCTTTTACAACTCACACCTTTTGCTTACACAAGGTATGACAAAAGCGTTAAACAAGCTAACAACTTCTGATTAAATCCGTAAGACTGAGTCCCATTACTTGTTGCTTAAAGTGTGTTACCATGCTGATCTATTTCCTCTTACTCACCAAATGTATCTGACAACCGAAGTAAACAAGGGGAAATAAAATTCTTGCAGCTGGTGGAAGGAAACCTCATCAACTCCCTGACTGATACCCTGGTTTTTAAACGACCATATCACTTGGCTTATCCTTATCTTTGAACACTGAATGTTGCCAGTAAATTCTTTTCAGATGACCAAGATCTGCTTCTTCTATGCAACTTGTATGGAGAAAACAAAATACCCGAGTCTTGCACAGCCCAATTCTACTTCACCTTGTAAAATTATAAGAGCTTAATCAGAAATAACTAATAATGATGAGGATTCAATTTCCTTCATTAGAAGTAAAATGCTGTATTTATGCTCCTGATACAATAAAGACAGGCTTCCTAACAGCAGCATTACAGGTTATCAGTGTCCTATCTACTGCTTTTACACATCTCCTCATTCTGCATCTGAAAAACCTCCCTGTAATATAACTAAGCAACCTTTTAGATCTCTTTGACTATGGCAAAAATTATCAGCATAACCTGTGAGCTTTCATAGAAGAAGATACAGTATACAGTTGTGAGAAGACGTTTGGTAAGTTTACTTCTGGCTGGGATAACACCAAACAAGATAGCAAGAGTTCGTCAAGAAACAGAAGCCCACTTAGACTTGTAGCACGTACTGTGCCAAGAAGTTTCAATCAAGTTCTTCATTAAAGAATACACTTTATCCCATCTCCCCAAAAAGCAAAATGCGTAACAAGCTGGTGAGACCTCATCCTGGAAAACTCCCTCCAGACTACAGGGGACATGGTCATTATTATTTTTGTTCTGTAGCACAGCGCAGTCTCCACTGACTTGCCAGTCAGATATAAGTGTGTCTCCTGGTTCTCCCCAAAGCAAGAAGACTTCTCCCAGATCTGACAGTCATAGCTCACAGAGCTTCCTCAGATATTAAAGGAATTTAAAATGATACAGCCTGAACTGAACCTGACTAGTTTCAGAACAGGATTTGCTCTCGTTTTCAGTTTTCATCAGAAACAGTTTTCTCAACGCTCAATTGTACTTACATTGTGAGAAGTACAAAGCACACCAATATGTATCAACATGACAGGTCAACGTTTTGTTTACATCTTTATCCACAAACATAACAGGAGGAAAAGCCACAGGTTTTACAGCAGAAATTGATCTGCAACTATTTCTTCTCTTGCTGGGCTAAATGAATGATTGCCCTCTCCCTTACATTTCATGTATATGTTGAAATGCACCGTCTTTTTAGCTAAGTGACCTGCAGGAGCAAAGGTAAGTGGAAAACCAATCACATTCAAAATTGCATTAGTACCTGAGACAGGCAATGGCAGTGTTGACAGACATAAACATACTTGTGTATCATCAAGAAGCTTGGTCTAAACTAAAGAAAGCAGGATCTCCACTCAACCACCAGCGGAGGAAAAAAAGGAGAAAAAAAAGCAGAGCAAATGCTATGCTTAAACAGTGGCTCTCAAGATCTACAGAAAAAGAATCAACACCCTGCATTTTCTAGCACTTAGATACAAGTTTCATAGCCCCAAAGTGATGCTTATATTCCTGGTCTTTCACAGCATACTACTCTCAGATACTGACTGGATGTCCACCTGACTAGCCACCTCGGGTAGCTCAGAACCTGGCTCCAACCCTTTAAAGTCACTCGCATACCTCCACTGATCACATTCAGTAGGTGTTTCTACAGGTTCTTATCTCAGGCATCCCACACTGCTGGTGGAATTCCTTTGAATGTTTACTACAAACTTATGCAACATCATTCCTGACAAACAGAATAGTTAGTGTAAACCCAAATCTCAAAATGGCAGCTGGAAACTGGAAGGGGGTGAAGAGATCGTAAAACCCCCAAAATGTGAAAAGGTCAGATGAATGTTACGCTGTATGCCAGGCATCTGAAACTTCAAACAGGAACTGGGTTTTCCAAGGAACACAACTCCCAGCACCCAAGGATTCAAAAATTAGCACTAAGGACCTCCTGCAGTACGTCTATCAAAATGCTGTACTGGTATTCTTTACGTGGTGATGAGACAGAGATAACGAGAAAAGACAGACAGGAATCCAAACAAGCAAGAAGTGTCCACCAGTACATGGAAAGATGCTGGCAAACAACATCATGCACAGCATTTCACCTCAAGGGTTCCCAAATCAGTGAAACAGAATGGCACTTTGCACCCTGAGCCTGAGTTAGCGAGTTGTTTCCAGCTCAACAGCACGTGCAAACTGCACTGAGAGCATATCAAGTTTAAGAGCTAATCCAGAATACTGCACCAGACTCCTGTGAAATCTTCAGTACTTTCTCAGGTGTATCTCCATATATACTTTAAAAGGTACCTTCTGATTTGAGACACTGAAAAAGCCCATATACCAAGAAAGCCTAGAAGTCAAGCGTTCCTTAAGAATTTGAGGGTCTGCTGATAAGACACTTTACTTCTCCCAGGAGTATCATGAAATAGCAGTTCATTCATTAGTCTTTCCCAGCACTAACTCACTTTTGAGAAGCAACCTTAAATACTATCGTGCTGGTGTTACACAGCCTCCTCATTTCCACACAACATTAAAAAAAAAAAAATAAATCTATGCATCTGCTAGAAGAATCTACATGACTGTTTTTGAGCACCACCATGAAGACAGCCTGAAAAAGACGCACACCTAAATGTATATATCTATAAACTCAGCCAAAGAAACTGGCTTTTAAGTGTCAGTGGAATAGGATACCAGTTCAAAGAAGAGAAATCGAGAGATGGAAAGAGCACAAGAAAGCCAACAAAAATCAGCCAACCCAGTCTCTAAGCAGAGAGTCAACTAAAATCAGAATTGTCTACCCAGATTTCTGGTTTGCTCCTATGAACAGTACCTTTACCAGATTCCATCACGGAAACTGAACAAGACACACTGCTGTTTGAACCTGCTCACAGGCACAGACCCCTTGAGCCACGCTACAAACAGCTTTAGGGGTCAGGTCACACGGAGTCTGCTGCAAAATAGTTTGTTGTTAAAAGTAAGCCAAGAATGAAAAACTCAGCTATCACTGCATCTTTAAAGAAATAATAATAGCCCTTCTTCCTGACAAGCTGCAGAACAGAAACTTTTCACACTTCCCTAGGAATTATTTATCTTTCCCTAATCAACAGGATCCAAAAAAGGTACCGCTATTGCAATTTCAAAATCAGCTAGAAGATGAGCTTATCCCAGTAGTTAAGGCCAAACTGAAGTGGTCTCAATAAGGAAGACGTAAGAAAATGGCTCGGGGAAGCAAAGCTCTCTCTCTCTCTCTCAAGTTTCTCTTACCTCGGGAATACTTAAAGATTCTTGAAACTCCAAGGTATAAAGCCAAAGGTCAGTGAGATGCTTGCCTATAAAGGAAGTTAAAGGAGAGTTTCTGGTAAGTTCAGAAGCACAGTACCTTGCTCAGTCTTAGTCACTGAGAGCAGTGAGTTTGAACAAAAAGGATAAATTGATCCTGCAAGAGATCCAGTATGGAACTCCATCTAGCATACCAGTGCATGATAAAAGAATTAATTCTTCTAAACCTCTTTCTTAACTTCTGACTGGGGAACATCAAGAAGAGCAAATTCATCAAAACATAGCATCCCATTAGCCTCTTAACAACAGGCACTTTGTCTGGTTATTTTTATTTAAGTGGCTATGGAAAGACAGCAAGTTACTGTTCATCTAATACCAGAGATTCAGCACACAAGCTGAAATTGCAAGGCTGTTAAGCATTCAAGACACCACAACAAAAGTTGAAAATAATCTTCTTATAATAAGTGGAAACAATTGATTTAGTTAACATATATTTTGGCTTACCCCACCCCACCCCGCCCAACCTTGTAGTACAAGTATCTTAATTAGAATCTAGTTATATTAAAAAAATCAACTTGTTCTGTGCTTAATCTCCAGTGTTGCTATCTGGAAAAAAACCCACATTCTTTAAAGGCCAAAGTTCAAAACGTCATTTTTAATGATGAAAGTAATCCACATTACTTAAATTTCTTGAACTGAAACTATACACACAACTGTGGTCAGAACTCCAATACAGTCTAGAATAGACATAAAGAAAATTCTAATAACCGTGTAATTTCATTCTTGTTAATATGGTTAGCAAATAAATGGGGGTGGGCGGGTTTGAAATACATACAGGGGACACAAAAAAAGCCCCAACACTTTCCTTCATTCCTATTCTGACAATCCACGTTGTAAATTTAATTTAGCAGTTACCATGGCTAGAGGATGCAAGCCACTCCATCCTTTGGAGTTATAACACTATTTATTGAAGTTAAAGGTGAAAGTAGAAAAACTTTGTAAGAGTAAGGTGGTGGGTGTTGGTTGGGAGGGGGGCACGGTTCGGTCGTTTTTGTGGGTTTTTTTAAAATTCAAAACATTCAGCAGCAGCAAAACAGTTAGTTCCAATGTAATCACTGTGTGTGATTACACACAGTGAAGGAAGACAACCAGGAGCAAGTTAAAGGACTTTACCAAATTAAGTTATCAGAAAAAAGAAAACAAAGGAGAAAGCAAGCAGATTTTACACAAAAGTCAAACAAAATAATTTTGGAAAGTATACAGACATGAAGGTCTGAAGAATGTAAAACCTTGATTTTGAAAGAGGGTGTCGCCACGTCAGAGCTATGTACCTCTAATCCTGTCCCTCCATCGCACGACAACACTTCAGTTGAAGTATACAGCCACATAACCTTATTTAGCAGGAGTCACATAACTTGCTTTACGTCCAAACACCACAGTTCAAGACAAATACTGAGCCTTTTAATTATCATATTGAAATGAGCTAAGAAGCACGCAAGAGATTCAGCACAGACCCATGAATACAAGTAATATGGAAACCACTTTGACCTTTTTGTCTTTCTTGCTCAACAGTGACTCTAAAGGGACAAAGACTGATGTACTCGGTCAAGTTCAGGAATAACTGACAGTTTACACCAAGGCCAGCAACTGTTTTTGTTGCAGTGTTGAGAGAGAGCAGCTTCCCCATACATCATCCCCAAACACTTCATGTTTGCTATGGAAAACATGGAAATTCTCAAAGCTTATTAGTCCTTTAGCCTCCTGTTACCAGACAAAACCACCTGCACGACACACCTGTTTGCAACATCACTGAAAGCAGCAACACAGAGTTAGGAAATACCCCTAGATTCCCCTAAACCAAACAACAATGCGTTTGACTTCCTAAAGCACTTGCAAATTTCAAAAGACATTGGAACTGCTCTCAGTATTCCCTAGCATGATGCTGGTGCTTTAGGGAACCAGGAAACAGCAATGGCTGGTAACAGCAGCAGTATGATCAGGAGTCTGGCTTAAGATTTAAAGGCCGACACATTTGTATGCACGATAGTAAAGACTGGATTAGACACTGAGGCACGCAACTTCAAGATTCAGTGCTCAGCCTGGGGAAAAGCATCTGAAAATAAAAGATGGCAAGATAAACAAAAATTCACTTGGCTTTTTACAAGTGTCAGTCTTAATATCTAGTGTTAGACAACCTCCAACCCTGGAAGTATAGCTTGCAAAATCAGTTTTATTTTTACAAAGAGGACAAGCATGGAAGACTAAGTAAATCTTACAGCCAGGATAGCCTTTGCCACAAAAAAAGGTCTGATATAACAGGATTTGTACAAGAAGCAACAAAACCTCTTAAAGCAGCTATACTTGACAAGATTATGGTTCTTAACATATGGGTGTGGGGTTTTTTTTTTATTAATTGCTAATCTGCTATTCTGTTGAGATAAGAGCTACCAATTTGACGAAAGAATGACCACAAGGCCTGTAAAGAGGGCCAGAAGCTCTGAAGGCAACCTGCTTTCTCTTGCAAATCCAAAATGATGAAAAGAAAGTTACTTTTGGGTAAAGCTACTGAAGATGTTTACAGAGCTACATTTTATGCTGTCCATCAAATCCCTGGTGACAAGAAGGTATTTCAGAGGAACACTGGACAAACTCAGTGGGGAATCCAATTGTAATCTTTCCAGAACTAGTCTTCAGCTCTTTCAGACATTACTGACTTGACAGCTTATAGAGCTAACAGCCCAGTTCCCAAGACAGAGGGCATTCAGGAATTGCAGGACTTTATTTCTACGGCTCCAGGGAAAAAAATAAAAGAAAAATAACAATCACGTTCTTGTCTTCGTTCTACCATAAGATCACCAATTCAATATAAAGAAGATGGAAAACAAAGACATTCCAACAATAATCTAGACATTTTACTAAAAAGTTACAAGGTTTTTTTTCCTCTAATCAATATACTCTAGACAAAACAAAAGGTCTTTACAAATTCTTCAACTAAAGGAAAAATGAAATACAGAAAGTGCTTATATAGAAGACAAGTTCAAAAATACAGACTTGGCTTCCAGGAGTAAGCTAAAGCACAACTTCAGTGTGGTCATCAACTTATGCTGGGCTGCTCATTGCAAAACTACAAACCTCTGCTGCTGGAAACACGTAAAAGCAGAATGGTGGCACTGTCCCTTTCACAGCACATCCTCAGACCAGGCAGAACAAGGGAACAGGAAATAGCGGCTTGCCATCATAAATGGCTGTTTCATTTTAAGTGCACCTCAATACACAAACTACATAACTAATATGACTTCATCACAATGAAGCACAAGATGCCCAAACATAAGCTGTAAATCTTAGTTTCCTCTACATCATGTATTTGTGTGCTGGCATCTCGAAAACACTCCACAGTCTTTTTGTATTGCTTCTCCCCCACCTTCCCTGAAAGCCATACAACAAGAACAGTACCTCAGGAGCTCTAGAAAGACTACAGCTTACTAGATGGAAGGAAGATGATCCAAGTGTCACAGGTACAGTAACAAGCAGATGTCATCACCATACCAAAAAGATAAACAAGAACTATGCTGATGCCTTTATTTTCACTCATTGCAACAATAGAAACTCTCTCAATAGGACATTATGAAAGAGCCAAGAAGACGTGTTTCTGGTAGGAATTGTAAGCCTCACCCAAGTTATTTCCCATAGTGCGCCAAGATTATTAACTACAGTCCTTGAAGACTGCCTGTAACTGTTCTCCAAGTCTGAGATAGGAAGAAATACATGATGATAGCCTTTGTGTAGTCTTTTGATTCAAATTAGTAATTTAAAAAGTATTTTAGGTATTCAAAACATATCCGCAGAAAACAACATTTATGAAAGTAGCTTCTCCAACTATTAAACAATGAATACATCTCTTCCTTAAGAAAAAGCGTACAAATTAACTACCTGTGCATAACCTGCAGGCTACCATTCACACAACAAAGTCTTCTGAGCATAAATATTTAGCTTGATTAACTGCAGGAAATACAAAGACACTCTGAACTGTAAGAATATCTACCTGGACACAGCTCCAGGTGCAATGTGGTAGCACAGAGGCACAACACAATAGCACAATGCAATACTGCACAACGCAATAGCATGGACACAACAGGAAGAACTCAAGCATTCCTCAAAGATGGATGTTGCAGTCTCCAGTGCAAAAAAACCCAAAATATCTCTTTGGGGTAAGTCTTTACAGTGATTAGGACCACACTGCTGCAATTTCACGTGCAACTCATGCTGTCAAGTTATACCTGCAACCATTTATGTTACGTGACACCACCAATTAGTCTAGCAGACATTTTTGAGGCAATCTGCTTGTTATATACATACATACAAAAATCTACCTAACTGCTACTCTGGTTATGTGACCATGCTCTGCAGGTAAACTGTTCTTTAAAAACAGCCACAGCAACAGTCTGAAGGGTTGAGCAGCCCATTTCCCATGAAGTATGGCCTGGAAACCCCAGGTCTTATTATTGTACAATACCAAGCACACTGTTCCTGTCCTTAGAAACTTATCACTTACATATAGCTTCTCCATTAAGCTAGCAATGCAGATCTTGTGCACAAACAAAAGCTTAATAGAGATCTACAGAATATACTTATGTAGAGCAATGAAGGCAGTGGGTTGATAAGCACTGATAACATGCAGCTGTGGCCTTGCCTCAGAGGCAGTGGGTTGATTGACCTGGACAATGTGCAGGTGTAGCTCGTTCCCACTAAGTGGTTAAATAGCCCTGAGGATTGTGGGAAAGGGGGTCAGATGAGGAGGAGCAGTGTGGTCTGACTCTGGAGGAAGGAGATACAGCACAGACAGTAGAATCTGACCAACAGTAAAGCCTGGTTGCAGTCTACTAGTTTGATTGTGCTGCAACATACTTACAATCAGCAGTATGTCTATAAAACAGGAAGAAGCATGCAACAACTAAACCCTACGACCACACCGAATTTAGACCAAAAGTATTCAGACAGGTGCATAACAGTGCAAAAGTATATGCAATTCTTTTTTTTTAAGCAAGTTCCCAGCACACAGATTAATTTATCTTATACATACAGACAGGTCTGAGTATCACTCCTTTGGCATGAGTCTGCAAGAACTTAAAATCAAGTGGCACCAACACTGAAGTGCTGAGGAGCTGCACCTTTCTTGTGATGTCCTAAGAGTAAGGGGGGTGGGGGGAGCACCCAGGCACATGCAATAAACAGAAAAGTCCCCAAACACTAACTTCTGTCTTCGAAATATTTCAAAGGACTAATGGTTTAAAACTTATGATTAGCTTAACTGTTTAAGCCAGGAAATGGTGCCTGCCAACAACCTGTTCTAGCGCTAACAGAGAGACCTATGACAATGTTACAAATGCACACTGCCACACAGCTCTGAGTTCCAGTTTCACATGCAATTCCATTTTAAAGGTGGCAGCTACTCACAAATAGCTACTTTTTCAGGCTTCCACAAACATGCAAGAAATTCCACAGTTTTGCTCTGATTACATCAACTAAGAAGATGAAATCTTTTCTAGAAAAATAAAGACAAGTTACCTAGTATTCATTTTGTGTGTCTGAAAACCTAAATAGGGATCTAGAACCAAACTAGTTGCTAGGTCATCGTTTTCACACAGTTCCTTGGCAGACATTCCAGAGGAAGGCACATAACGACTTTGACCCTCAAATCCTGAAGCACCGCTACCTGCAAATAAGAGAGCATAAATTAGATATTGTTTAAGGAATGTTACAAAGTCCAGCTACACTCATGGACAGACAGCCACAGGTTGGGAGACAAAAAATATACAACATTTAAGGAAGATATACAATATCTCAAGAAGCAAGAGCACAGTTAATTTTTCACTCTTGCTTTTGTTCATTTTTGTAGTAGCTAATGGAGAAAGTATTTTAGAATGTATTTTACGGGTGTATAATTAGTTTTGCTTTCCTTCTCTTTTCCCCTCCCCCACTACAAGCACCTTTCCAGACTACACAGTTCAGTTATGCCTGCCTCTCAAGTTTCAGACTTATAAATGTGAAAATTTCAAATGTGATTTTCCCAAAATCTGAATAAAAGGACTTACACTGAATTTATATTTAGTCCAGACCAACAGTAAAAATAAGAATTCATCTTCCTTAAAACCATTTCACAATGACTATCGATATATGTGACTTCATTCAAAACGGGATTTACTTCTACATGCACATCTACTAAAAGTTGGGCTAGTAATTCAAATTACATTATCATCCACTTCCAGTCACACTAGTTCTCACTTCAGGCCAATCATGTATTTTATACTTATACAGTTTTTCTTCACTTAACTTTTGAACTGATCAAAAGAGATCTATATACCTGAAGTGAGTTAACACATCCAACAAATACAAACATGATTAATACTTCTGATGATGGCTACATGCTGAATGCAGACCTCCTTCATGAAGACAAGACAGAAGCCTGACTTGCAAATTGATAGGTGAATGACATACAGTGCTAAGCCCCATAAACATGTACATACATCTGCTAGACCTTCTCTCAACTCCATTTTTGCCCGTCTTCGGATTCTCCTTTCCAGCGTGCTGCAGTTTGGTCTGATTCTGTGCATGGTCATTAGACGACTTGCTTCCACTTCTCCTGCCATTCACCACCATGTTCTTGGATTCTCCCAGCCACTTCATTCCCACAGACAATCTGACTCAGTTGCATTTAGTCACTTTTCAAAAGGCTTGGAGAAGTGGATGAATAATTTCAGTTCCAATTCCTACCAGAAGCAAAACATAAAAATGATTAGAACTTACTGGGAAACTGCTTCCAAGACACAGTTTTAACAAAAAGATAGGGGGCGGGGGGGGGGGGAAAGAAAAAAAAAAGAAAGAATAAGAGGGGATGGGAGAAAGACTGAGATCTCCATTTGCATTAGAAAGAAAGAAAACCAGTTAATTAGCACTATTACAGTGAACTGCTGCAAGTACAGATATCCACAGGTGAAGTATTACAACCACATCTGGAAGAGAAGACAGAATTCCAAAGCTGATAAAATTGAGCTGTCCATAGCAGTTTAAAAGCTGGACTACACACATATTATACCTATATATTTATATAGGCATACATAAACATGGATAAATAGACACACAGTTATGTTGCACCAAAAATAGAGTATTTTCAAACACACACCCAATTGCAATTTTATTTCCTAATAAATAAAACCCCTAACCTGTTTGGAACTCTACAGCAAAGAATGACATTATATAAACATCCTCCAAGAACTAAAGATGAACACAGTTAAAGAAACAATAGGAAAAAGAAAACCAACCAGAAAAACTACAACATTTTTGGAATGGGGGTGGGGGAAAGATGTTAAACCTTTACTGAAAAATTGGAGTTCAAAAAACTCTCAATGATGATCTAGAGGGCCCAGGCTACTTTTACTGTTCCATGGAACAGAAAAAAAAAAAAACCAGTCACAACACACCTGGCTCAATGGGCCAGTAGTAAGTGGGGTCACAAACAGAGCTGAAATTTTACAGTGGCCAGCAAAGCACATGCTAGTTTTTGTCTGTAGCCTCAATGCCTTTTGCATAAATAATTAGAAGAAAGTTACTAATGCTTTTGTACACAGTCGTGTATCTGTATAACTTCCAAGAAAAAATCCAACACTGATTTAAACAATTATTTTACAACTACATTTACGCATTAGTAATTAATTTACTTGGGTTTAATTATCATCCTCCCTACTGCTTCCTCATAAAGAAACAAAGCGTACCTTTTCTTTTTACTGTAATTTAAAAAAGAACATTGATGCTCTGCTCCCAGGGGATAACAGACACCATGTAACAGGCATTTCAATCTGGTGGAAGAAATTTGCAACAAACTAACAAAAGTTTTGAAAGTGTCTTTTGTAGAAATTATGGTTTTAATCAGTTAAGAGTAGCAAAATACTGATTTCTGTTAGACAACTACATGACCCAGGAACTTAAAGCTACAGAAATATTTACAGCCAGATGATTAGTAACTAAGTTACTTTAAAAGATTCAGAAGATTGAGGTACTGGAGAGAAACAGTAGGTAAGTGACTTTAATAGATACATTGGCTCAAACATTTTCCTAGAATTATCATTCCGAAATCTGCAGGTTTTAAAACGTTTCACAAATTGTCAAAGAAGGATAGTAAGATTATTCACAAAAACGTAACAAATCATACTGAGGAAAAGCAGGCTCAACTACTGCCTCAACTACTTTCTTGCTGCCAGTGCCAGTTACAAGAAGTGACTGGCTTTGACCTCAAGATTAAAAAAAAAAAAAAAAAAGTTTAAAATGTCTATTTTGCTGGACCAGCAATCGTTACCTGAACTGGAACCAGCCAGTTTGACTACCAGAATGCAAAAGTTGCTCTGCATACTGACAAAATTCTTTAGGAAGTTACCAGATACAGCCTTCAGAAAACAAACCAGGGACTGAAAATTTGCTCGGGAAAACCCTATTTGTTGCATTCAGCTATAAGCAGAACCAGATTTTTACACAGTACTTCTAAAAGAGACCCTTGGAAATCTTGCAGCTAAACATGCACTAGGCAATGCTAAGCTTTTTTTTTTTTTTTCCCCATCATCGAGCTTGCCTGATAACATACATTTAAAAAGAAAAAAAACCCAAAAGAACCCAAACAAAACCCCAACACTTTCCTGTTAAGCACTCCACTTGAACTTCTTTCAGAACACAGCTATCCCATGAAGATCTGCCACTGACTGACTACCACAAACACTTAATGACAAACCCAATCTTCCCTCTTTCTGCTTAATTCCTTTTACAGCTCTACATACTTTAACTCTCTTCACCGTTTTTGTAACAGTGGTAATAAACAGCATTAAAATGAAAACTACATCAAAGATTCAGCCTCGGTCTCTTTGTAAACCTGGACACAACTATACCCTGTAGCGCACCACATGCAGTTCGGAAGCAGTACAAGTAAACAAAGTCAACCATGAAGTCAAATCATGGGCAAATACTGTATGGGATGCAATGATCTAGAGGTAAAACATCCAATACAGCAGCGTTTCTGACAACTAACAGGTACAGCAGCTACACTTCCAGCTGGAAAAAGGCGTACTCTGAACAAAGAAGGATACTGATCTTTCATCAGTCCAGTTCGGGGAGGGTGAGTACTATCTCTGCTAACACACTTCTGCCTAACAAATACAGTAACAACAAGGGAAGTATCATAGCAAAGGTAAGGAGGAATGTGGCCACAGAAAAACACCCAAACCATACTCTTAGAAAACACTCGCTTTTGCTGCAAAGTACCTTGATATAGATGACAACAGAAGTCCTTCCCAAGCAAAATCAAGTCATTTGCCTAGCAAATATTCTTGTGAAAAAACATTATTTATTTGAGTCTAGCAGCCTAGCAAGTAAGATAATCTTTGTCTCCATCTACTGCTGCCTTTTATTTTCTAGTACCTGCCAAACTTGAAGACCACAACTGTGCTCTTCAGCCTCTACTCCTTCTCCCAATAGACAAACACTACTTTTAAGGGGTAGTGTGAAAAGCCAGAACCAGCAGACAGGACTCCTTTCCCAGTGAATACCACAGCTCCTAGTGGCACCAGATAACCTAAAAGAGAGCAAGAGGTGCCCCACTCATCACCCCATGTTCCTTAATACATCTTCAGCTGAGATTTGCTCTCAACACTTTCTACATCAGCCTCATGCTGACAAGTCCTTTAGGAATAGAGAGAGACAAGTAAGAGATGAACACCATCTTCCTATTCAAGAAAAAACTGGAATATATTCCACCTCCACATACTTTGAAATTCCTGCTAAAGGGCTCCATCATCATATAATGTAACACCACCCATGGATCATTTATGACTTTGGGTATATCTATACTGTGAAGTTTACCAGCACAAATACAGCTTCCAAGGGACCTTTTTTACTTCAATGCAAATACCCACATTGCTTTTTTAACCCTTTATTAATTACACTACTACTCGTTATAACTATACTGCCTTTTATAATTCTATTATGGTAGTTTTACAGGCACGTTTCCTCAAATGTCAAAAAGTAGCTCTATCACATTCGGCACCTCTCACTGAGGAGTTTAACATTTCATTGCAGAAGCACTCTCAAAAATGACAGCTCATGTTTCCTTTACCTGGTTCTAAATTTATTAAACCTATTAATACGCTTTGTGAGCATTATTTGCATTTCTGTAACATGCAGAAGTACCAATCAACAACTGAAGCACAAGCATGATTAATGCAGTCATCATGTAAGATACTCACAAAGCCAGACTTATCCATGTTTACCAGACTGCTTAAACAGTACCATTCACATTTATATCACACATGAAAAGCTTCAGTCCTTTTATACTGGGAAGTGCCATAAATACCTATGAATTTGAGTAAAGAAATTCTATGGTGGTTAAAATGGATGTCAAAAGCTGCCTGAGCCTCCCAGGTTTTAGGCTCTCATCTGTGAAATCTATCAATTCAGAAAAGTTTTGTTGTGAGGGGGGAAAAAAAGCTAAACAAAATAAAATCAATAAAACCCTAAGCCACAGAAACACATACATTAGTAACCATAAGAAATTCAAGTATCATTTATTTTAGTCTTCCATAACACAGTTTTTGTATATATTTATTACTTAAAGGACAAGGACAGCTTCTAAATAGAGGCAGTGGATTTTGTTCATCCCTCTCCAGGACACAGGTAAAGACATCAGGATCAGGAGGTTTCCTCCTCTTCCCTACGGTCTCCAGTACACAGGCAGCCAAAAGTCTTCCTTCTAAAATAGGGTTTCTTTTTGATTTCTGTTTAAGAACTCAAACATCTAAACCAGTTTTGGGGTTTTGTTTTGTTTGTTTTTTGTTGTTGGGTTGTTGCGGGTTTTTTTTGTTGTTTTGGTGCTTTCTTTTAAAATTAACTATAGCTGCAACAAGTCTTCCTCAGCAAGACAGTGGCCTAAGGCAAATACAGGACACAAAAAAAAAAGACCCAATGACCACAGCCTCAGCTTTTCTGGAGAAATCAGTGATATTGAGAAAAAAGATACTTGTTTCCTTATTGATAGTTCTAAAAAAAGCAACAGACCTTGGAATTTGGGAAGCAGAGCAGAACTATGCAACCAGGTTTTCTATTGAATCACTTGGCTGTAGACTATTTCCTACAGCCACCCCATCTGAGTAAGAAAAAAAAAAAAAATCCCACCCACCCAAAAAAATGTTTAAGTTTCTAAGAACACAGAAGACTCTGAACAAAGTCAAAGTGAAATGAAAAATTGCACAGCTTTAAGGAGTTATTCAAAACAGCCTCAAATCTTATTTCAGTTACTGTTTTTGATAGCTCAGACAAGTGCCATTAAGCCAGAGAGGAAAGGGAGGCATGGGATGCTCCTGGCTCACAGAAGGTGTGAACCCAAGGTACAGTGTCACTTTAAACAGGAACCTAACGTTACATGTTACACTACAAATTATTACTGGTGATACTAAAACACAGCAAAACCAGGCATGGAACAGATGTCTTCGCAACCATAGGAGGTGACACACAAAAAAAAAAAAAAAAAAAAAAGTATTTGGGAGTTTACTTTCCCATATTCTGTGTAGTCAAAGTTGTACCTCAAAGACAAGTCAGGCAGTCCCACAGGACTTCAAAGATTCTGGAGTTAAGGCTGTGATTCCTCAACAGGACAAAAGCTACCTAGGAAATGCTACTTCAGTCCCACCCCTGCAGATGCTTATTTCAGTCACCTGATTTCATACCCACCTTTGACTTTCTTTGCTCCTGGGATAAGCTGGTTCAGTAAATTAAACAACCAGAAAAACAAGGGGAAAAAAAATGGGATTTGAATGTTTCTTTTCAGCTGCTTAGTTCTCAGAATAACCTCGATGAAGAATTGGACAGGGGTTAATAGCAGCACGTGGGAGGCTGTAAGGCTGTGTCAAAACTACCGGCTCGGGTCAGTTCAAACTGCTGCAGAACTCCAGCCCCAGGATGGGGGTTAGCAAGAGCACATGTGGATCCAAAACAGAGCCAAACCCCGGCTTCAGCCCCGCACCCATAGCTCAGTCTGTACACTGCCACTTTCCCTTGTGCCAGTCCCTTCATCGCCACGTGATTTCTGTGTGTCAATCAGGATGCTAATCCAAGTACAATGCAGGCACAGAAGCTATAGGTGCTAGTACGAACGAGCAGCAGAGAGGGAACGCACAGAGAAGTGCTTCAGCAGCTCCTGCCCCTTCTTCTCCCCGCCCCCCCCCCCCAGGTGC
>JAVJGJ010000002.1:33752334-33785722 GCA_035590215.1 Microhierax caerulescens | reverse complement strand
TTGGTCCAGACTTCTGCCCACAACTGCAGGGTCAGAATCCAGCCCTCGGCCCTAAGCCTCCCTATTCAAAACCACCCCTGCAACAAAACCTTTCCATTGATATGAAGCCAAATCCAGCTTAAGCTGAAAAAGATACAGCTCTATCTGGGCAAATGGTGTTTTGTCCCTGTATGTCTGTACGTCCATTCTTACTTTATTTGCAAATCTGACTTAAATACTGTGGCAATGGGTAATTTGGAGGACTACAAACATATAACCACAATTTAAAAGTCCATCACCCGCTGGACAGTTTTACTCAGCCATGCAGGCGTTTGGGGTTGTTTTGCTTACTTTTATTCTGCAGTACTTTTACACAGAACCAGCGTAAGCACTTCTGAAATGGACATCTGGGAGCGTTTATGTGCCAATAACAAAGCTGAGTTGTCATACGTGTTCTGGCCTTTTAGCAGGCCTGCTGGGCTATAAGGCACCTTTGTACTGTGAAAGTGTTAAGGCACATCACGTCTTGTTCTATAACTTATATTGGAACATAATGTATTCCAACATATAACTTATGTTGGAATTTTAAACTGGAAATACTGTGCCCAAATCCCTATCGTCAGTTCTACCGATTTTAAGAGCCCAGCAGTGAAGTAGAAGCATGAGGTAACAGAAAGAAACACAAGGAAGGAGCTGAAGCAAATAGTCGAGTGTAAGGAGCTTGATCTTTCATTGATGGTAATGTTTTGTCTCCTGTTTACAGCAAGCAGATGCTCTAAAGACATTATTTTTACTTTTGGGAAGAAATGACGTGCAAAGGGGTAACAGGTTTCACATTGCAAATGACGCTGTTCTGTTGGCATGGGCACACAAAGAATTTGTTTCCTTTGTATGCTGAGCGAGTAAATATCTTCCTGTGCCATCTTTGAGAGGATCAATCCCTTCCATCTGTGCAGGAGCATGGCCTTAAGCTCTAGCCACTGTGCCTCGCTAACTTGCTGAGAGGCGTACCATTGCAGTCAATGTGTAATCACCTCTGGCTGATGTCACAAGTCAGTTTTCACTGACTATTAGAAACCCAAAGTTGAACATTGCAAAAGAATGCACATAGGAATAAAATTAAAGAATTCTTCTATAAAAATCTTACTAATTTATCAAAAATATACATCTTCTTAGTAACAGATGGTCAATAATAGATGATAGATGGCCTCCTCTGTGTAAATTAATGGCTGTAATTCACTTGAGGGGATCTGCTGATGTCATAAACTGCCAGAGTGCAGCTTGAGTGATTTATTAACAGCTGCAGAAATCCTAGAGTGAATTACATCCTTGTATTCACTTAGTGTCTGCAGAATGTTATTTATAAAATACGGAGGTTTGTATTTCTTCATTATTCTAAGGATCTTTTCTGTGACTTTTAATACAGGGACATGGTGCAGAAATGATGAGTATAAAAGCTTAGCTCCCTGCCGGCAGTAAAGGCAGCTTTTCTGCCCTAATGCTTATCAACAGCAACCCTTTCCTTTATTTTTAAAATAAGCTAATTGATATCTGCGGAGGTTTTCTTAAGTCCTATGTTGTTTTTATTTTCTGCCACCATCAAATACAAATAATGTCCGTATCTTCTGATCCTGGAACCTCTGTCACACAACGTTGTAGTCAGTGCCTCTGTGCACATTAGGCTATGTCTAAAACAAAAAGAAGAGTGCTGGGTCCTAAACAGGAATAAGTGCTATCTCTAATAACTGGATTTTTCTGTTTAGGAATAAGGCAACAGATCCAAGAGGCTACAAAAGGCACCTGGAAACCAAAACTCTTTGTGAATGGGGAAGAGACTGTCTCATCTCCTAACACTATCCCTGTTCAGGGAGAAACCCTTCCTTTCCTCCATAGAATTCCTGCATGGCAAAAGGGAGAATTTTCTCTGTATGGATACCAGGTTTATCACACCCTGCTAAGGTGTAAGCATATGCAAGCAAATGAAATAATATTCATTTCCATTCCTTTTCCCCCCTCCAAAAATATAGGAGGCAGTTAGGATGATATTAAATCCTGTTCCTCTAACAAGGGATGCATTTTCAAAAAGTAATGCAAGTTGTAGAGGGAGAGGAAAAGAGAGATAAGAATAAATGATGAAGAGTTGCACAAAAGGAAAGAACAGTCAGAGTTAATTTGCAAATAACTCTGCATATTGTTTTTGCTAAAGATGCAGAATTTCTCACAGCAAGTTCACAGCGAATGTTTGGACGCCAGCTAGATTCCAGTGAAAACCCTTCCATCCTTCTCTTCTCTGAGATTAGTTTTGTTTGTTGATAGTTAGATTTTCACTAGTCCTTGGGAGAGTGCTGCAGTTACTGTCCTCAGCAAGGGATACTGCTTTGGTACCAAACAAATACTGCTTTACTCCTGCTTTTCTTCACCACCATCTGTCTGAGTTGACCTGTCTCTACATAAGAGGTGCGAATAGAAGGAAGGTGATATTTGTACAGAAAACAAAGGTTAGAATTTGAAGAAAAACAGGGTCCAGAAATTGTTCACTGCCTTGAAACAAAGCCCTTTGAAGTCATGGTGGTGAGTTTACTAATTTCAGTAAGCCTGTTACTGCTCTTACAGTGTCAGGAGTGAATCCCAGTGACGTCAAGATCCCACTATGTTAGATATTACACAAATGCACAGAAAGGTATCAGGAAACAGAGGAAAAAAATAGCCATTATTTCCTCCTGTTTTTTTCTGCTTTCTGGAATGAAACTCTGTCCTTTGGATGCTTTTAAAATCACTGATGGTTTTGTAGTAGCCTATATCCAAAAGCTTACCTTTAACCATGTAGGAGCTATACATAGAGCAGATGACCAGCTGGACCACAGCCTGTCCCTGATTTGCAGCTTCCAGGTCAGTTCTGAAACAGGCTCCTTCATTTCCTCTCAAATAGTATCTGAATGCATCTCTTCCCTTTTCAAGCGGAAATTAGGTTGGTTGGGTTGTGGGTTTTATTTTTTTGTTTCTGTGTGTCTACTTGCTTACTTTGGACCTAGTTTATATGAAGGATGCTGTGCAAAAAAAACTGAGAGCTTGGCAAGTATCACGCTTAAGTTGTATTGATATCCGTTGTTTTCATGCTTTGGAGGGAGGAATTGTTACTGTCTTCCCAGAGCTCTATTGTCCTTCAGAGATTTGTTATATTGGCAGGGATTTTTTTATTTTCTTTTGTCATACCAACAGGGAAGGCTACTAGTTCTGTACAGGTGCTATGCTTCAATACTCTCGCTTGTCTCCTTTTCATAGCCAGGGTTTTCCTCCCTGTGCAGACTGACAAATCACAGCAAATCTGTGGGGTCCCAAGAAGTTATGATGTACAGTATTCCTCTCTGTTTCTGCATTATTCCTGCAAGTTCTGAAATTTATTTGCTCCATGAAACCCAACAAGCTGCCTAATACTCGCAGTCCCTCAATTCCTTTAAATGGCAAAGCAGAGGTAGTAGTTACAGCTGATCTAATCCTGAATGGCTACCAAAAGGAACAATGTGCTATTTATTATCTGTAGACCCATGGTAAATAGCAGTGGACCAGGTTCTGCTATGCTCTCTCTTTGGATTGCCTGGACTGCACCTGTTATAAGGGAGGAAAGAACTGCATTCATCCACTAGAGATTTCTAAATCCAAAATGAAACTTTTTGCAGTTCTGTTAGTGAAAAGTGTCTCCAGGCATGTGAACAGCAGCATGTGCTTTGTTTCAAGTGGTAGAACAAAACCACACATTTTTTCACCTTGCAAGCTTTATTACTGTAAAAGTTTGAGGGGGCTTTTCTGTTTGTTTTGTTTTGTTTTGTTAAGTACAGGATTATGGAAAATTTCTGATGGGTAGTGATCTGGTTCCAACAAAGCATGCTGATTTAGGCTTTATTTGTCTATATATGTTACCTCTATTAATTATCTCACACTTGGAAAAAATAGCGTCTGTTTCTAAAATGATGCAAAGGGCAGAAAAAAGGGAAAAAAAGGACTCAAAATTGTGTTGTTTCCTGTTTTTGTTTGCAGATTTTCCTGCACTGGCATTGTTCTGCTCATTGTCTGATTATAGAACCTAATAATAATTTCTTCTCATCATTGCTTTTGGTTATATTGGAGAAAGATGTGAATATTTGTCTTTCTCCTTCTATCAGTCTGGCAAGCCTTCAGTTTTCTCCTGATGGAGGGTGGTTCTCAGGTGCTTTTTGTGTTTGTTTTTTTTTCAGTTCATGGGATGCTCTCTCTTTTATGCTCCATCAGTATGAAAGAGTTACCTCACAGTGAGCATTGGATCCACATGCGAATCATGCATCCTTTCTGACATCAACCACACAGGCACTTTGCCAAGAGTAAATCCCATAAGAAGGGCATTAAATCAAGCACGATGTTCTGTTTTCCCTGTGGATACCTCAAGCTCCAGCTATTGTTTCCAGAGAGGCTGCTTTACCCAGCAATGGTGCAGTGAGGAGAATAATTTGTGTGCTTATAATTTTCACTTCATGTCCCAGGGCTGGCATAAGAATTTTTCCTCTCCCAGGGAAAAAAAAATTAAAAAATTACAAATTAGAAAACCAGAGCATTTCTGTCAAGTGATGAGAAATAAGTTGAGTGCATCCCTGCAACATTTCCATCAAGCAAAATGTAGTTTACTGTGTTCATGACTTGCTCAGAAAAGGAAAAGATTGCCTTGCACTACATGATTACACATTTTGGAAGCATGCAAGAGATTAATTTAGGGGAGGGAAGGGAAGAAAGGATGAGGAATTAAATTCTCTTTTTAAAATTTTTAAATTCTCTAAATTAAATGTCATCTGCTTCATTCATCTGTTTTTGGGAAGAATAAAAAGTATGAGCTGCAGTAAGTTTGGACTAGATGATATATCAACACCTGCAGCAAAGGAAAATGGCTCAGGATTTAATATGTGCGACTATCGAGCATTTTTTTTTTCTTGCATCTCTGTTACGATGGAAGCTAGCTTATTATGGAGATAGCATTGAAACCAGGTTGGAAGGAAGCCAGAAAAAATTCTCTTTAAAGGCCAGCCGGTTTTTGTTAGGCATTTGGATACAGTACCAGCTATCAGTTATGTGGGCAAAACCACTTTGGCTTTATTTGGGGTTGAAAGACATGCACCAACCTTGGTGTTTCCCTGGTGATACAACTATAAAAGCATCTGCCTTTGCTGTACCACCCTTACAATTCTGCAGGTTGGAGTGGCACACCATTTCACAGGATGTTGGCCCTAAAAGAGTACTTGCTCAGCCTCAGGAGAGGTTCATGAAGGTCCAAGGCAAATTCACTGTGTAGAGATGGAATTTTCTGTGATGTTCCCTTTGGTTTTCCCAGTCTCTAGCCATGTGAGGTACCAAGTTTCAACTGATTGAGAGAGGTTGTTGCTCTGTTCTTTCTGTTATTAGAGATCACTGTAAAATGTCACAAAGTGGGCAGGCATTCCGTCCCTAGCTGCTTTTGAAAATTTTGGTCGTAATGCCCAGTTGGCTATTTCATTTGTGCAACCGTGGGTTCTGCTAGAGTCTCTGGGATAGATAATGAGTTACTTTGGTTACTCAGGAAAAATAGAACATTAGTCTATGCTTACTTTTGAGGCTTTCACTCAACGTGCCTGTGATAAGAAGTTGTATCTCAGTGCAATAGAATTACAGTTTTGGTAACATCCCTTCCTTAAATATGATAGAAAGTCTTTCTGGACTCCAAAGAACAATACAATAAATCCACCTCAGTTGTTATTACTTCCGGAGCTGTCATACTTGACCTGCTTCCTTGTGACTGTAAAACACATTGAAATATGTCATTGGAAATGGTCTTTTCACTCTCCTTTCAGCTTTGTCTAGAACTGAAGTTTTGCAAAAAAACATCTGGCTACTGTCATGGGTGTATGGCTTGATGTCTCTGTTCTAAGCTTTGCAAAGACTGTGTTATTCATTGAGGCTGGGTGGAAGGCAAAGAGGAAATATTTGGCTATATGCGTTTTTTCATACAGGCAAGCGAGAAATTACCAACACATCTGGACTGGGCTTTGCCATGGCAACAAGGCTTTTTTGGCTTGAAAGAGGGGATTTCTTTTTCCCCTTAATGGGCTCTATCCTGGTGATTTTGGCCTTTGTGTGAAACTGCAAAATAGCAGGTGAAAGGGAGGACTGCAAGCTCTGAACTTGGTGAGTGGGGCTAATACTTTTCATGACAGAGGATGGGATCAGACAAACTCAAAAAATCAGGGTATAATGTGTTCTAGGGGTGCCTGCCTATTCTTCTGACTTTCTTATTCTGCAGAAGACACCTTCCTCTTGGTCAGTCTCAAAAGCTGTCTGCTTTTCCACTGAGTTGTAACCCTTTGCTGGCAGTTTACAGAGGAAGCATTATGGAAGTACAAAATCCTTCTGCTGAAAATGGTGCTATTAGAGGTTAGGGAAGGACTGGGATGACAGATTCCTTAGTGCAGTTCTAGTTTAGCACGTGAAACATTTTACTAATCGCCTGTCTCCCTCTGTTAGTTCATTGTCTTCCTAATCCTCTTTTTTATATCAGTAAATTAATGAAATCTACCCAAAGGTTTGCCATGTAACTTAAAGAGTGTTTAAAAAGTGCGTTGCAATGAAGTAAAACGTCCTCCTGAAATTCAGCCTTTTGCATTTGCCTCCTCTCCTTTTACTTAGGGGAAGAATGAACTGGCATCCAGCTTTCTCGCTGAGCTGGGAAAAAAGTTCTTTAGTATTATTAGAAGACAAAAAATGTCATTGTTGTTCAGACCATCTAGAAGGAAAAGTATCAAAGCTATAGTCTGGAAACTATTGCTCCTCAGTTGCACATGCAGATAGTACCCACATATGTTACTCGATTTGCTGTGACTTTCTAACGATCCTTCCCAGTCTTCCGAAGCTGGTTTGGCAATTTTGTCTCTATTGAAATCTCCGTGGGTTTTGAAGACCTGGATCGGGTTTATAGGAGGGTGTAGTTTTACCACCGGGAGAAAGGAGGCCCCAGTGGGCAGACAGACGCTGTGGTAGTGAAGTGTAGACGGGAAGCAGCCTGTGCTGCAAGGCTGAGGGCAGGTCTGGCTCACATGATTCAGGGTTCTGAGTCTGTAGCTGAAGGCCAGTCCCTTAAATGCCAAACCCATTTACTTCTTTGTAGAACTCCAAGATGCCTCAGAGGGAAGGTGGAGAGGAACTTCTTCAGTGATGCAACAGGATAAACAAGGAGTTTCCACGTTCAGGATTAGCAAGAACGTGGATAGAGTAGATGTTTGCACACATGTCTACCTACAGAAAGTAAATGAATCTTACTTCTCTCTATGCTTTGCTGTCTTTCCTATTACCTGAATGCAATACCTACCACCTGATGATGGGGAAACTTTCCTTAAAACTTCTGAATATTGATGGGAAGCCCCTTTTTCTTTTAAGGAGATCCTGGCTTTTCTAGTCAGTGGTTTTTCACATGAAGAGGAACTTTGTAGTTGTTCTGCTTTCAGATGTGCGTTGTACCATCCTGTCAGAAAGCTGCTTCTCCAACAGACATCTTGCCAACCTGAAAGGTCGTATCGGCCTGACCTGTCACAAGCAGAGGGTGACTATTTTCTCTCAGGGAATCAGAGCCCAGTTTACCAATGCAACCTTCTTCATATCCCAATTACCCTGGAAAAAAATAACTACGTCAGCTAATAAATGCTTAGTCCCAAGAAAAGGCTGCTAGGTTCAAATCTGTACACGACATGGCAGGGGAGGCGGCAGGGAAGAGCTGTCTAGGTGGTTTCAGGATGCATACAGCTTGTGATTTTTTAGGGAAAGTTGAAGGAAGTGGGAAGGCCCTGGTTTCACTGAGGACCTTGATGGTAAGAGCAATGCCTTATTAAATGTCTAATTAGCCTGATAGACTCTGCCTTATGTACCCACAACAAAATTCCAGGCTCGAGATTGGGCATTAAGAACCGCCTTGTGTTTCAGTGCATAAAGGGCACTGTGTGTAAGCCCCAGCTGCCAAAGATGTTGCTGCATGTGCAGCGTTGTGCTGAATGCAGAGGGATTAGTGTACCTTGACAGCAAACTGTGAAGGTTTTCCTCAGCTGCCTCAAGAAATACAGTGAGTTTATTCTTTGCTTTGAAACAGCTTCTGTGCTGAAACTGGGAAGCACAGAAGAATAATCATCCTTTTTCCAGTCCAGCTTTGCTTTTGATCGTGTGTTCATCTCCACAAGAAAGCAGAAGAGCTGGTATGTAAGAGCAGCCCCTTTAAAGGACTCCACAACTGAAACCAGGATGTGTTCTTTATTGTAGCCCCTGATAGGTCTGGGCCTTCTTTTCATTATGGTCAAATAATATAAATTTGTCTTGATTTTTTAATAGTAACACCTAATATCTGATACAGGTACACTCTCGGCCTCTGCCATTCTTTTTTGTCCAGAAAGTACAGATACACAGAAAAAATCAATTATTTCAGTTAAAATATAGATGGTTAAAAAAAAAGAAGTTGAAACATGCTTAAAGTGACATTTGAGTTGCAAATGTAACTTGATGCTAAACTCCAAAATTCTGGCTCACAAGATCCTATCCTGCATCAGCTGCTTAGTGAGGCTACAGCCTGTATATGGTCCCCAGTCTGCCAGGCCTGCTGCACCCCATAATAACCACTAACCTGCTCTCTAGGCTTTTTTGCTTTTCAGCTAGTACCCATTAGGTGTAGCTGGCAGGGCTATAAGACAGGGATGGCTAGTGTCACGCATCCTTTCCCCAAAAAGGCCACTTCACACTCATGCCCTTGCCATCTAGTCATTGTCTTGTCAGCATGGCTCTGGCCACCTGGTGCTCCACAGGTCAGGCCATACTCGTAAGGCTGTTGCATCTTTGAACCCAAGCTCTGTGTGTGGATTTCAGGTGATAACTTCTCCATTCCTGTAGAAATGCCGATACTTTTTTTTGCATTCTTCTTCTGGTTTCTTTACATTGGGGATGAAATTTTAAATCACAAGCATATTTCACAGGCAAGCAGCGGTGGTCTACTTACAGTCCCTGTAAGGTCTTAAAAGCCAAATGACCCCTCCTGACTGAGAAGTCATCAGTCTAGAATCAATCTATTTATTACTTAAACTAGACATAAAAACAGAAAAAAAGAAGAAACCTCTCTTAGCAGTTCATTTTTTCCTCATACTTTTGTTTACTCAAGGCAGAAAAGTATGTTTGGGTAAAGTACACTTACTTGTAAGTGGTATTTGCAGGACTAGCTGGGGTGGTTCTACTTTTGGTGTATTTTTCAGCAGCGTTTTGTAGCTAGTGTATAAGTGCCGTACTACTGAGTCTTCTGATGGAGCACGTTGTAGCCCATATTCCCCTCTGCTGTGTAAGGGAATGGAAAATCCACAGGTCTTAAGCCTGTGATTTAGTGATTCATGGTATCAGACAGATACTATATTATATAGGAGACATTTTACAAAATCCTGCTGCCTTTGTCTAGCTGTTCACCTGTCTGTTTCTTGACTTGGAAAGTTTTGTCATATCTTGTGGGTAAGATTATTTGATTTTTACTTGAAGTTTCAGTTTCTTTGGAAGGAAAAGGTTCTCTGAAGTGGAGTTTTGCAAAGGGAATCTATTGATGGGCTGTGTGTGTCTGTAATGTCTTGTGGTGAGACAGTAGGTACACAGGACAGACTGACAGTAACCTTTTTTGGGGAGCAGCACAGAGTCAAGCTTGTTTTCAAATAAGGGATTACAGGATCCTTGTTTGCTGTCTTGCTCTTTGCAGTCTTATTTATGATTCTACTCTTGAACCTCTTATTTTAGGAGAGAATTGTGAAGAAAGATGATTCATCCCTCACAATGCCGGATACCCTGTGACTCTCTGGAGCCTGGATAGTTTGTGTACTCTGCACAAAGTTAGGTGACTGCATGAGTTTTGTGGCTGCCTGTTGCCAACACTTCTGAGTCACCTCTCTGATTCTCTTGACCATGGAAACACTAGCATGCTTAGACATCATGGCAGAGACATACGTGTTCTTTAATGGCCTTATTCTTTAGGTTTTGGCAAAAGACACTCGTGATCTTTGCTTACCTGTTTTGACACTGTCATCTTCCTCTACTACATCAAATTAAGAATTCTAAGTTTTTCTGTCCATCCCTCCTGACTGCTTGAGCTATTTCAAGGTTACAGTGAATCCATGCAGGTCATGCTCTCTCTGACACCTTGAAGGCAGCAGCTGTATTTCTTGTTTTGGTTTGTTTGGTCAGTTATGCAGTGTCCTGCTGGCAGCAGGGCCTGGGTGCAGATAAGGTGGCCACAGCTGTCCGCAATGAAGTTAGGTGAGGAATTTGGAGAAAACGATGGAGCAGCAGTCTGTTCATGTGCCACCTGAAGGATGTATTCTTTATATGTGTTCTTCCTATGGCTGTGCCTTAGGACTAGCCGTAAACTTCAACTGATACAACTGCCTGTTGACTGCAGAGTGTTTTCTTCAGGAAACAAATACTTGCACTGTGCAATCTCTGCTGGCTTTTGGGTGGTCAGATGGAATGTGATGCATGACATCCTAAATAGGTTGATTCCTCGTTACCTGAAGGAGAGAGAGTGATACTGCTGCTTACAAGGCTGTTGGAGGTATCTGGGCTAATTTTCAGTTACAAGACGGTTGTCAGGGAAGGATCTAGGACTTTTCTTTAAAATGAATTTCTGATGAAATGTGTTTCCCCCATCAGGTTGGTACAACCCTGATTTATTGCCTTTCATCACCCTGATGTATTGACCTTCCATTCATATTTTGAGTCTATACTTGTTTTCCTGAACCCTTAAAAAAGAGGATGCCTGTATGCATGAATTTGCCCAAAGTTTCCTAATGCTCTGGACAGCAGGGATTTGGACATACTGCCTTCTGTGGAAAGCTGATCTTTGTAATGTGTTCAAAAATGTATTCTGTAACTGCCTAATAGTCACCAATATTTAATAGGAACATGCTGTTATCCACCACAAACTATGAACTTAGAAAACTGGGAACTAAACAGAGACCAGGGACTGTCCCAACATTGGCCTTCTGAATACTCATTTCTTCTTGCTTGCTGCCTCATATTCTCTCTTTTCTGTAGCAGAGCAACATGACGGTCTTACTTGCCCTTTTTTTTATAAATACGAAAAATTATGAGGGTATTTTTAATTAGCTGGTAATAAACCCCTCATTCTGATTTCTTGCAGGCTCCTTTGGAAAGTTAAGCCTCCCATAAAACCCTCTAGCAGTGATTTGGAAATTTAATGATGTTTTTGCTTCAGAGGTTATGAAAAAAAAAAATCTTTGTGAGGGAGAGAGGAAGAGAAGCTGAACTTCTGAAATTAGTTTCCTGCACAGAGGAAGGCCAACTAGAGCTGGGTTCATGAATAAAACTTGTTTTTAAGGAGCAAAGTTTCTAAGTAAAGGAAAAAACAACCTGTAATTGAGAGCTACCATTCAAGGAAGTTCTTGAAGCCAACATCAGCAAAACTTCTGGTTCACTACCACAGCCCAGGCACAGTTGCACTGTTGTAAAAGAACTGAGGCAGAAGAGCATTACCATTTGCCTCCTTTATGAATGCTAAGGATGAACGTACACAGTTGCCCATTCTGGATGAGTGTGACAGTTTCTTGGGGATGATGGTGCACAAACAGGACATCACCCTCATCTTTATCCAAATCCATGGAAATCCCTCACCACAGAGAATTCATGTGGAGGAGATGCAGATACTGCTTTCAGAAGGAAGAATTAACTTTATGGCTTTGATCTGCCTGCTTTAAGACCAGATCTTTGCCCTTTTCACCCTTTCTGTGCCATTCAGTTAGTGTCTTTTAAAAGCTTTTGCTAGCCTTTCATATTTACCTACAGTCATGCATCAAAATCAATACCTTCTCTTTAAAATTCATTTGATGCATTACAGTACTGGAGAGAATTTCCAGTGGGAACACTGGGAAATTGGAGATTAATTCATAAGTAAATATCTGAGGTCTGGTGCCAGAAGGCTATTCTAGTTTCATAAGACCAACTTCATCATTTTTGCTTTTATGTATGTCAGAATCATAACTGAATGATTCTTCCTTGTAATTATGAAGAAAACTGACTGGGATCCTTTTCTTTCTTTCAGTGGTAGCTTCTGGACTGTTAACACAGCTGGGGAAAAACCTAGTCTGATCAGGCTACACAAGACCAAATGCATCCTCCATCTTGGTCCCCTGGGTTATACAGAGCTCTTCTCTGCATTGTTCCTCCTGATGCTTAATCTAACCTGCTGTGCAAAAGAGGCTGCTCTAATTGTGTTTGCTCACTACACAAATTTGTGTGGCAAACAAAGATTTTGCCATACTTTTCCTTTTCCACTAGAAATCTTAACAAAACATTTTCTCAACTAATGGCCTTTTATCCCCCAACAATTTAGGTCCAGCTGTTCATTTAACAAATAACGGTGTTGCTCTTTTCTTTTAGCACCCTCTAATAAACCAAGAGTAAATTACTGGCTGACCTACTTACTGGGATTGCTTAAATAATCCTCAATATGGCAGTGTAATTTGATGCCTTAAAATACAGGGCATACAAGTTGCAAGTTAAAAGAAGAAATATTGAATGTTAATGAAAACACAAGTGGGTAACATAATAGCCTGAGGGATATTATGTTTCATATCTAACGTTCCCCCTTTTTAGTTTTTTTTTTTTCCCTCCTTGATCTGCAGCATTTTTATCTCCCCTCTTGTAGATGAATTAATTCCTGAATCTCTGAATGAACTGGGCAAATTACTAATGATTTGGAAATAAAATAAGAAGTTTACAAAAAAGATTGATGTGTTTTCTCTCACTAGGTAGTATGTTTTAAAGGGTAGGTGAAATGCATGCTTGCATTACACCATTTCTTGCTTTGTGCATCTCTGTGCAATTCTCAGTGATGGCTCCGTTTAAAGAAAAGTATTTCAGGAGTAGGGGAAAACACTAAGATACAAAGTTTTCTTTTTTAAAAAGCAGTGGAAATGGTTCAAAGTCAATAGTTGGGCAATCCACATTTAGCAAAACAGTTTCGTAAACTCCACCTAATAAATGTTTTGTGTTACAGATCCATGTTAAAGCACTGAATCTAAATTTCTCTAGGTCAAGAATGACAAAAGTCTATATTCATGTTCGTCTGTTTGGGACAATTTATTTCAATATTAAGTAAGATATGAGAGAGAGATGCTATCCTTTCAAAATTCTCTGCTGATTTTTCTTTCTAGTTGCTACCTTCTTCCTGTTATGTTGAGTCCCCATATTATAAAACACTAACATGTAGTGCACACTACTGCTTACCTAAATAAGTAATTAACTAACTCTGAGCTTCATATATGGCAGAGTTGCAGTTCAAACCTTGACAAGGATGAATCTACTTTTGGTTATTTCTGCATAGGCATACCAAGCTCCTGGGGGTCTCTGAGAGACCTTCAAGGCAACTGCATTCTTCATGACTCACCCTATTTTATAACAGAATTTGACCTGAGGTTCCTGAGCATGGCTGAATTTCAGAGATGCTAAATGCACTACTTGGTCATCACTTTTAATATGTTGTTTCATCACAAATCCATGAGTAACAAGATTTCTAATTTCTACTTAGTTGCTTAAACAACCTGTTAGGATTTGGACCTTGTTGTATATGCCACTGAAGACTTCCAGAGAATGTGTGGTTACTGGTAAACTAAACAGTGTTGCAACTTCAGCTCTGTGGAAGCCCTTGCTCATACCTACAGTCTTGTCTTAAACAAGGACCATTTATTCCACAGCTAGGGATTCTCTCTACCTGGGTTTGTTGGATTCCTTATCTGACAAGAACAAGTGCCAGTCATCTTTAAAAAAAGTTAATGTCTGATTCAACACACTTTACTCCACCAGAAGAAGGGCTCTATTGATTGAGAAAGACCTAGACAGGAAACTGAAATAAAACATGAGAGCAACTTGGAGTGGTTAGAAAAATGTCTCAAATCTGCTTTAGCAACTTTCAACAAAGAACTGATAGCATGTGGATTAAATTGAAATGTTTGGTCACTTCGATGGCTGTGGAACAAGGCTAAAAATTACCTAGTGACAGCACTGCGAACTCTTAGCTTCTGATTCTAACTAGGAGTCAAATTGACATTCAAACGAAACAATGAGAAAAAGGACCAGATGAAGAGCTTGGCTGTACTACAGAGGTTTGATAACTATCTGGTAGCAGTTAAAATATGCAAAGATAGAAGTTGCGGAGCCAGGTTCGTTCACAGGACGTCTTTACAGAGGAATTAGCATACAGCTTCACTTGCTTAATTTTAGGACCAATGTACTATTGTCATATTGTCTAGAAGACTGTTGAGTTAGCTCACAAAGTGATTAAAGCTTTGTTACAAGTCATGTAAAACTGTATGATAAAGCCCTAGAAAATATTACGGAAGCAATTGGGTATTGGCTCTAAATGCAGAAGGACTCGGTGGATTTGGCAATCTTTATTTCAGTAATGGAGGCTAGGAGAGAGGGGAAAAGTAGAAACAAGTAAAATGCATATGATGCCACTCAGCTGCATTTCTCCATCTGCTCAGGATCCAAGTGTCTGGTTAGCATTACTGACATAGGCTTGCTGTAACACCTTGCTCCTTGTTCAGCAAGAGGCACTGGAACAGTTGTTAAATGTAAGTGCCAAAACTATGCAAAAATCGGAGGGAACATTAAAATCCAAACCTCCTTTGCCTGAACAAACACTTCTTGTCTGCTTTTTCCAATCCATTTATTCTGGAATAATGATCACAGAAAGATCTTGGTTGGATGTCCTTGTAGTAAACACTACAAGGTCTGTTAAGGTCTTTGATGTCTTCCTCTTAGTGTTTGTCTTCAGTGAAACTCCACAGATACTTGAACTAACTGCAGAGTAGGTGGTGTAAATTAGCCTGTATGAATCTTTATTCTGCTTATGCATTATGGCTTTCAGGATCTGACCTAGCTGTTTTAAGACTCCACGCTATGATGACATTGGAAGCCCACAAGTCTTCAGTCTCCGTTTTGCTGTAAGGGAGGTTTTTCCTACAGCATGACCAGTTTGAGCTGGGTTATTCCCAGCTTTTCTGTGTTCCATGGTGAATGTGTGTTACTGGTTTTAGCACCATGAAGTTCTGGAAAGAGACAGCAGAGATCTTTCATTGCATCATGCTTTCTTATGCAGCAGCGTGTCTGTAAATGTAATAGACATGCCAAATGAGAAGTGTTAGGAAGGAGGGTGGAAGGAAAAGAGGAGGAGGAAAGCATTTTCTCAACAGTAGCAGGAACAGGGTTTCTCAAAACACTTGCATGGTCTACTGAGACAGGTTCCTTTTTAATTTCCGTGCCAGAGGTCAACAGGTGGAATATCACGTCTCTCAGTGGGAAAACCTGCTCTGAGACACTCCTTCCAAGTGGTTTGAAAGGGTGTGGTTGTACGTGCAAGTCCCAGCAAGTGCGAGTTGCACTTCTTTACTTGACTGGGCACCTTCTTCAGGTCTTCAGGAGTAAATCAGTGCCCTACCTGAGAGGAAGCAGGCAGAGAACACAGTATTTAGAACTTCTTTAGGTCTGTGGACAAGATAAATTAATGCACTGGGAACCAGAGAAGGAATGCAAGGGAAAAAGAAACACAAATTAAGTTGTCAAGAAGCAACAGTTACATGTTTAGGCTGGAAACTTGCTAGGATGTCCTGTGGGCTCAATATGGCTGTAGACTCCAGTGGTGTTTCCCATCATGTCACACTAAAGTCTATGCAAATGGATAGTGTATATAATCCCCAGGACACTTTAAGGAACCTAAACCTGTATTTTGTCCATCTTTTATTTTTCCTTTAGAACAGCTGTGTCCTAGGCTTTGTGAATAAATTGTGAGAAGAGATGTCTCCTTCTGAGACATTTGTTTTGTACTTGCGAGAGAAGGTAGCCTCCTTTGCTACTCCACAAAGGACTGCTCTGCAGTAAAGCATGTGTCTTGACAAAGAAGAAATAAAACATGCTCTGGCAAGGAATTCCTCCTACGAGATGGGTGTAGTGGCCCATAAAAAATACATGTATTGTGAAGAAATTCCCACCACCACATGGAGCTAGGGGTATGATTGCAGCTGAAGTCAATGGCTACATAAGGCAGGACATTTAAATAAGTGACATCTGCCAGGTAAGCATAGGAATCTGGCTCAAGAAACCTTATAAGCTTTGCAGCATAGAACTCATTTTGTCTAACAGGTGAAGCCCTAAGATGTTATTGGAGCATCTGGAAAAGAATGACGATCTCTAAAATCAGGAAAGATGAGGTTTTTTTCCAAACCACACCAAAGCAAAAGTTTTTTTCTGACCCACGCTTGTCTTCCTGAAGTAGCCAGTGTGAAACCTTGTGCGTATAGCTTCTAAAAGGCCTGGAAACTCAGTGTCTACTAGTTTGAGGAGATGAAACAGCACTAATTTGGTAGCACTTAAGGGTCTGGCATGGTGTAAAAGATGATCCTCAGTGTGTTGTGAGAGAAAATTTGTATTTGCTGTGATGTAATCTCTTGTGCTCAACAGTCCAGTGATTTCATTTAACAGCTGAGAGAAAATCAAGAGTGTTTGGTCTCTAAGATCCAAGAATATATTGACTGTAAGAATTGGGAGGGCAAGGCACAGAGGCCAGAGATGTTGTGTATGGGTTTTGTCTACTCCAGTTTTTAAAACAATGTAATTTTACACCTTGACAGTTTGAGATTTTTTAATACTCCTCAAAAAATCCTTGCTACTGTGTTGTATCTATTTGTAGCTTTTGAATGTTGTGATTGTTTTGAATGTACCTGTTGCCATTTCAAATGAGTAGAAAAATGGTCTGCAGAGAAAGTAGAAGCATTTGGACATGGAACACTATTAAATATGAAGTGTAGCAGTAGTTGGGCACTCTCCACTTATTTTCAGTGGTGCTGCTATTCATTTGAGGCCATGTTTTTAGCTGAGCCTGGAAATCTGTTTGCTGTGGGCTGCACAAGCATCAGGCTCCTGTTCTGAATGGCTAGCGGTCTTTCCATCTAAACAAAAAGTTGGAGAGAACCAGGGAGTGAAGGGACTAGTTCCACAGAGCTTCAGAGGTAGGCAAGTCTGATCCTTATTCCAATGCTTGGCCATGCTGCTTCCTCAAACTATCCAGGGAGTAGGGCAGTACCAGCCTCTGCCAGGGTACGATGCAGTTGCACACAGAAGTGCAACAAGTCAGACAGCAGGCAGGATGCAGTGTGAAAACAGCATTGCTTAATTGGAGCTGACAGCATTTGATGCAACACATCAGAAGCTGTAAGGGCCAGGAGGCATTTCTTTTTGGCTGGACTGCTGATGTCAACTTGGATATGCTCCAGCTAGATTACAGAGGCAGGATAGAAAAGATCTTAGATTCTCACGATATCTATTTGCTATTTTACTCTTTTCCCCTATCTTTCTCAGCTTTCTCTTATGTTACACTGAGACCATTGTGATTTTCATATGGAAAATGGGAAAACCTGTGCAATCCTGGTTCTTCATCACTTTTCTTACAGAGAGGCAGAATTGGCAGGAAAATGGAGGTTAAATATTTGCACTTTCTTGCTTTCTGTTTATTTCAGGAATCGGCTTACACCTGCACATGCTGAAATATGTGTCCAGTGTGTGAAGCTGGATGTCCAGTACTCAAGATTCATACCATGCTTTAATTGCACCTTGTGCAATCAGATTATATTCATTGAGCTGATGCATGAAATGGTAGACAGAATCATTCAGTGGGGACTGTCACTTAGCAGTGGCAATCCTATCAAAACATTGGCAGGAGTGCATAATTTGCAGGCCTGTGGTAAACCCTGGGTCTCACTGGAATCTAAATCTGACCTGCATGGAGCAAGGGATTGCTACACTTCAAATAAACTGAGGTAACTGGAGAAAGCTCAGGTGCTGACCTTTCTCTGTTTGGACCCCCACTGCTGCCCCAATTCAAGGAAGCCTACTCTGAGCTTGCCAATTAATATATATTCATACTGCTTATTGAATGAGACAACAGCCTGGCTATTAAATCTACTTGCTGATGGGTTTTGATGGTGTTGCTGTGGCTGTTACGCAAAATAAGGAATTGTTACTTTCATTTTACTTTTAGTCATTTTGGAAGTTGTTTCAAGCTGCTTTTGGTATCATGGCTTGGCTAATCTCTGTATGTTACTGTTATTATAGTACAGTCTGGAAAAAAAACTTGGGGTTTTTTTAGGTGCCATAGTAGAAGGGCTTTATGTACCTATTAGCTGCTTCTCTGCAGTGCTTTGTTCTTGCAAAATTGCTCTTGCAAGAGACAACACAAAGGATGACAGAAGAGAAGTAGCTTGTTCTAATGGCCCAGACAACTATCAGCAGAGCCAGACCCCAGCTCCTAGACCCAGACCTTAGATCCTTGGACTGGGAGGCCACTGGATGCCAGTAAATCTCAGGTGGTCAGCCCGCAGGTATGTCCAGGTTTGTGGATTTGAATTAGCTGCCAGTTGTGGTGTAGGAGGTGGATAAGGGGAATGTTTAGTGTGATGATGTGAATCAGCAGCAGAGGGAAATTGCTTGTGTCCCCTCCCAAATACCTCGGGTACTCCAACAAAGAGAGGAGATGGACTTTTTCCTTGTTCCATCCTAGCCAAAAAAAACCCCAACAAAACAACCCCCTAACCATTCTGACTCACTTTCAGCCTATGGTTTGTTTGAGAATAAACAAATGGAGGTGTGGAAATTAGATACCCATCAACTGGGGTTTTGTTCCTGCTCTGGTGTCTTGTATGGCTGATTTTTTAATCTGGGAAAACTGTAGTAAACGAGTAAGAGGCCTTTCTTTATGCACTGTTTGCATCTGTATGCGGCTATTGGTATGAAAAGCAGCCATTCCCTGAACATCCCGGCTAAACAAAACCCTTTAGAGCAAAGTGCTTAGAAAGAGCAATCAAGACGTGCAGACTTGGTGGGGAGCGGGGGTGGGTGGATGGGTGAACACTGGTTTTTAATTTACACTGCTATTTCCTCGACCACCGAGGTAAGAGCTATACGCCAGAATCTCCTGATCCTCTTTTCACCTCCCAAGGTTGTGCCTTACAATAAGAAAGGCTTTCCCGTCCCCTTTTGAAGGAAACAAGTTTAAAACCAGAGTGGCTGGGGATGGCCCAAACCCCGTGGGGCTGGGGATAGCACCGTGCAGCACAGCCCCATTCAGCAGGACCGAGAGATGCAGTCAGCATCTGCAAGACAAAGGCAGAGATAATGAAAACGGGAACTAACCCAAAGAAAGAAGGAAACCGAGCAGCATCTGCCGCGAGCTGCAGGGAAAAGGCAGCTGGTATTCCTGGGCTCTGAAAAGTGATGGCTCCATCGCAGGACGCCGGGAGGTGAGGACGGGACAAGCAGGTCCCATCTCAATCACAGCATAACGTGCTCCTGGCCAGCTACAAGAAGGGAAGCGATATTAACGGAGTTTTGTCATCCCCCTCTGGCATGGAGGGAAGGAGTTAATCTCTATGCAGTCAGACCGTGCCTCCTCCCCGCTATTTTCTCTCCGACTCCTATGTTGTTGCTCTACTGTAGTGCTGGTTCTGAGCTGCCGATGGAGCAGCTCCCTCATTCCACACTGCCCTGGCACAAACACCACCTTTGCGAAATTCAGACGATTTGCCTTTTTTATAAAAAAAAAAAAAGCAAAAACGCAAAAGGTTTTATTTAACGCATGCTCAGGAGTCTGAGATAGTGCTTCTGCCAAGTGATCACAGTACTCTTTGTTTAACCTTACTGAGAAGAGGGGACTGCAAAGCCAACTCTTTCTGTAAACTTAATGGTCAGGGCCCTCCTTCTAGCTTTCGCCTCTTTTCTCACTGTCTGTCCCCCCAAAAGTGAGAAAAGTTTTAATAGTGCTAGTTGGGGAGGCACCATGTGGGGAAGCCCAGCTAATGCCATCTTGGCCAAGGAGGAACAGTTTTCCCACAGAAATGAGGTCAAATAGATGCAGCTCCAGCATTGCAGTGAGCCCTCTCCATGAACATGAAAATTTCAGTACAAATGATATTGAAAATCAAAGCCTTTCATATACCTGCCCCAGCATTTTTGAAATTTAATGTTGGGCAAGAGTGGGATCTCAAAGTTATATTTGTTATATATTTGTTATATATTTGAAGGTGCCTAACACCTTCCCAGGGCAGCCTCTTCCTTTCCAATCACAAAAGAATATTTCAAGCTTTAAACTTATGGAGATTAAGCATGCTTAGGTTCAGGCTAACTTCTTCATACACTTTCAGGCTAATTTAGAGAACTATTTTAGCTAGCAAAATGTGGGTAGTCATGCCAATATTAACATTTATTTAAAGAAAAGAGAAAGAAAAGAGAAAAAAAATTAAAAGAAAGGCGTATTAGTACCTTAGGGGGTTGGCACAGGACTTTGAGGTTTGGCAAGGAAATATTCCTGGCGTCAAAGAGGTGTTTTTTGCCATCCCTGCAAAAATCCTGCCCAATTTGGTTGTGTTATAAGACTGAAAGTTACTATTCCTGCATGTGCAGTAGAACTTGCTAGCAGCCCTGCTCTGCTGCTATGTGAATATGCTGCCTTCACTGGATTATATTCCCACACCTCACTGAACATCCTTCTGCAGGTTGGAGACTGAAAAAGTGGTTATTGAATTTTGAGCAGCACTAATTTGATTTTGGAGCTCTGGCGTGAGCGTTCCCAGAGAAGGACCAAAGTTGCCTGCCTGTGCTTTGGCTAGCTCACCTTCTTTCTTCATCAGTGCCAGGAGATCCCAGGCCTAGAGTTATGTGTCAGGGAGATGTGGCACATGTCACTTAATCTCATGTGCTGGGTGATGGGCAGGGCAGTGGGAGACTGTATTAGCCTGCAGGAAGATTTGGAGAGTTTCTCTGGCAGCACTCAAACTCTGTCAGAGACTATTTCACCCCAGGGACCCCAAGTCTGTACATGCTCTTTCTTTTACATATGGGGAGCACTCCCTTACATCATTTTGCCTGCCTGTTTGTCCAGGGGAGTTTGACGGACTTCCCAGTGGAGCTGTTCTGGAGGAGCTAGAGAGGGCATCTCTAGTGGACCGCTGCAGGTGGGGATAGGACATAAGATTTTGTAAAACATATTGGACCTTAATGTAGATTCAGAATTTGCATCTTCTTCAGTGGGTTTCTTCCATGGAAGAAACATACTTTGACTGTTGTCATTAGCAGCTGTGTGTGACTGTAGGTGTGTGATTTCTCAGCTCCTTTACCTTGGATTATTCACAAAGGGATGGGCTCTCCCAAATCAGAGAGAGAACTTCTGTAGCAGCCAGCATGGAGGCCAGCAAGGACCAAGTGCCATTGCAAAACTCTCCACAAAAAGCAAAGGTTGCTTCTTTACCCTGACACAAAGAACATCATGTACAGGAAGAAAGCAAAACCACTTCTTCCCTTAAAAAAAAGCCATGATGGAATCCCCTACAACAGATGTGAAAGCACCTGTATGATAGAAGACATTCTACTGCACATACTTCTTGAAAAGAAGATGAGGGAATATTTAGCATGTGGTGGACATTAATACTTTCATTTAATGCAGTGCTGGAGGCACTCGGATACCTAAGCAACTAAGTAAAGCTAACATATAAAACATGTTATACAATTTGGCATTCAGCAAATGTTAGCAATCAGTAATCCAGCACAGATGATAAAGAACTGAAAGCTATGGCTTCTTCTGACTCACAGAGATGTACAGAAAATGTCAATAAAATCTTGTGCTTGCCTTATACTCTGTTATCATAAGGTGTTAAAAGACACTTAGCCTAGAATTAGGGAGGGGAGAGCATCTTAGGCCCCACAGTCTATCCTGTAGCCAATTTACCACTAATTTCTTTGATTTCAAATTTTATTTCCTCCTGTTGTCTTGTAGAAGGGGATACATAGGGAAGGGTAGCTGGAAACGGCCACTGAGGCTGATCACAGTGCCCAGAGAAACATGCTAACCAGAAGCATGTTCCGAATTTCAGTCCCCAAGCACAAATTTTTTTTTGGTTTTTCCTCTTTTTCCTCTGCCAGAACTTCCTCCTCTCCTTCTTTTGTGGACCCTCCCATTTCTCTCCTTGTCCATTGAGTTTCCCTTTGGGTACCAGTGGCCTGCAGCAGGGTGGTTCTGAAATGCATCAAAGCTTCAGGAGCTTGTACCTGACCTGCTTTTAAATTATCAGCTTGCCGAGGAGACAGTCACTTCTTTGACTTCATTCATGACAGTGAATTGCCTGTCCATCTTGTGACATTTGTTTATGTCAGAGTCCTTTAGTTCTGTAAGCTTTGCTTGATAATGCAATCATCTTCTGTATTGCTAGCAGTTTGCTTTCCTCTTCCCTTAGGATTCAGCTTTAAGTCTCTGTGCCAAAACCCCAGCCATTGCTTTCTCCAAAGCACTCCCAGACACTGTGTGGTTCTGCTTCTATGTGCATTCCTAAGCAACAGCCACCACCACTGTCAGCTCTGCCATGAAGATCCTCCTGCCTTCCCACTACTTCTTTTATAAGCCCTGCTGCTTTCAGAGATCAGCGTGATTGTTCCCATAGGGCTAATGCAGAAAGGCAGAGTCACAAACTCCAATCAGAAAGGATCTCTATTATTGTCTGGCTCTATCCTTGTCACCTAACAGAGGGCACAAAGCTTCTTTCTGTAAGTCCTGAATTGGGTCTTATAACTTGTGGCTGAAGTAAAGAATTGCCTAGATACCTATCTCCACCAACCAAGAGAGAACAGCAGAGCAAATTCTGCTCACATCAGCTGTTTGTTTACCCTGGAATCATATTTTCTTAGGTGCTAAAATACTTAACAATTTAAAGGCAGACAAAACCTGTAAATTATGTAACTTTGTAATTGAAAAATTGTAGGTAGAATGTTGACCCTAATACTTTTGGATTCTGCCATTAGCTATCTCCTGACAAGAAGCAGGAATGGCACTGCTTAAAGTAAGATGTCAGTATAGAAATTTGGATACTGCAAGTGTCCATCATGCCAGTGCACACATTATTATCTATCCTTACTTTGGGCAGACTTCATCCACAACATCTGGCCTAAGTAGTAACCGCTCACCCTCTTGAAAAGTGCAAGTAGAATGGTTTTGTCGATATTCACATCTAGGATATTTTGCATCTGGAACTCCATATTTTCCAGCATGACCAAGGACGTGTGCATGACAGCCTGCGCTATGCTTGTCACGTAACAAAGGCTCCTCTTCAGCACTTGGTCCTGTGTTGGTGATAAGGTCTGAGGTTTTATTTTAAGATTTGAACTGGAACAGGATTATTCTTTCCAGAATCTCAAAGTATGCTCTGAACATCAGCAATTCTAAACTCTACTTAGGATTTCTTATGACATATAACTTGATTGCAGTGTAGTCTTTTGCAGTCTAATTCAGAGGTTTGTGCAAGATCAAATTCTTCCCAAAGACAAGCATGTGCAGTCTCACTTGGCATGAGGGGTATATGCCATGCCTGCAGGGCAAATTGCTGAACTGAATTTGGCCCAGAGGCATGAACTAGCCTTCTGCTTCCCATGTATAGTATCAGAAATAGTCACATAGCTGTGTTCCTAGAAGACTCGTAGATAACACAAGCACTGCTGACAGGATCCCAGCTTTAACTGAACTGTGAAGCCAAAGAGCTGTTGACTGACACAGAGAGTGGTGACAGTACTAGACCCTTCTAGAAAACTTATTGACTCTCCTCTGCATAATTTTATTTTCAATTACAGAACCAATCTCATCTGGAAAACCTTTGTAGGAAAAAGTCTCTTCATTGACAAAATCAAAGCTTTTAATAACATAATTTATTTTTTTATGGCTAGCAATAAACTTCTCCACATAACACTGGGTTTAGTTTTGCCTTCTGAAAACTAGCCATGCTGGCTTCTTGCTTTTCACAAGGAGGTCAGCTCAGCATGACCCAAATCTTGAGCCTCCTTTATGGAAGAAAAAGAAAATAACTGTTTTTCTTTAAGAGGCAAAAAAACAGTATTTTTTTGTGACTACTCAAAGTCATATCATATCATCTTGCAAAGCATGATGGAAAGGGATGTGTGACTCACTCCCTTTTTTAGTGCACTCAGATGCAAAATATTCAGCTTATGTTATAATGCACTTTGCAAAGAGGTGTTCCGCATTAAGAAGTGATAATGTAAACTGCCCTTACAGGTCATGACTCATGGGAATGATAGGCTTTGCACCAAAGCTCAGTGACTTCAGTGAGCTTTAGGTTAAGCTGGGAAATATATGCTTTCCTCAGCACTCACTGAAATGCAGCCTATCCCTGTAGAGGCAAGAAGCCATAGAGGACTGGGTAGCCCCGGAAAGTGAGCTACCCATTGCCAGGCAGTATATACACATCATAACAGATGCTTATAATTGTCCTCATTGATGGAGAGTATCATGAACTCTCATGTCTTGAATAACATCTCCTGCCAGGGCTGGAAGGGATGGTGCAAGCTGGTCTCAAAATGTTTATATTGAACTATGCCAATTAGCATGATGGGATTGGGGCTTCTGCTTAGGTTCAGGGTAGATGGCATGAGCTCTCCCTCCACACAGTAGCAGTGATCCTTCCTGAGCTGACAATTTGTTGGGTTTCCATGGCAGTCTAAGGCATGCTCAGATTTACACTGAAGCCTCAAAAACTTACCTTTAAAAAAGTTTGAATTTGAAGCCGTGGATTGGCTCTGTCCCTTCACATCACTAGCAGAAAGAGAGATGAATCACAGATTCATTTTCCTTAGCCAAGAAGACTGCCAAAAAAGGTCTCTCAGGGAACGAGGACAACCTGAATCATAGCACTTGTTGGCCACTGTGTCTGAATTTCCAGCAAGCAAGTGGGAAGCCAGGGTGAAAAAGCAGATTGAGGTAGTTTGATCCCCTTTTGCTCTCCAGTGAGGGGACTGCACCAACAAGAGCAATTAGCATGTGCTTTGGGCTCCATTTTACATCAGTGATCTCCATCAGCAGCACAAACTTTACCATTAAGTATGTGTATCTTATCACTCCTCCCTGTTCTGGTGGTGGTGGTTAATGAAGCCTTTACATTTTTGAAATTCCGTCTCCAAGACCCAGTTCTGTCCAGAAGAACTACAGCAGATTTGATTCTATGGTAGCCTTATTGTACTTTTATTTCCCCAGACAGTGGCTGGGAAAAGGAGGTACGGGACTGGGTGATTTGCACTTGTTTCTGCAGAGCTGTTACATTTCTTAACAACATTCTTAAACTAAGACTTAATACAGTTTGCACGTGGTATCTAAGGGAATGGCACTTCCAGATATTAAGACTGTAAATTTTACCACTGAGCACAACAACATGGAGGGAAAAGAGAGGATGAAGACAGGGTAGCTGCTCTGCTGCTTTTGTTGGGGTCTTCGTTTGGACACAACCACCACAATGTTAATTTGCTTTCAACTCTGAATGAGGAGTGGCATGTCTTTGTATGCCAGGCAGCATTTTAGAGGTAAGGAAACCCTGGCAGAGGGTGCCTTACCCATTTTAGAGGTAAGGAAACCATGACAGAAGGGTGCAGGGTAACTTGTCTTAAGCAAATACAAAAGACAAGCTGTCTAGTTTCCCTGTGTGATGCTTTTCTGATACCAGAGAAGTTAGTAATCCTGACTGGTGGAAATGGCCCCTGCCCTGAAGGATGTCTGTTGGGGGAGCTAATGGATCACAGTATAATCTGACATTTGGAAACACCCTGCTATCAGAGTAGCTCCAGGGTCTAATCTGGGCCCATCATGGATGTCCCACAGGATGTTGTGACTCATGTTTGTCTGTGTGGGTTTCAGATGGCACTGACTCTGTACCGCTGCTGGATGGGACTGTCCATGGCCCAAAATTCACACAAAGGAGCACGCCTCCTCTTCATTCACAGTCCAACATCTCAGCTTCACTTGCTAGTAAAAGGGAGCTTGAACTAAGGTATTGTCTGTGAACTGGAACACCCATCAACTTCTCCCTTTCTGCCAGCTGTGCTGCAGGGTGTGCTACTGCTGCAGCAGAACTAGCAGAAACCTAAGGACAGTGGTATCTTAAGCAGCCCCAGGAAGAATTTGTGAAGTTTGCCCATCTGAGTCCATAAACTTGCCTCTATAGCATTGTTACAGTGGTTTTAATAATTCAGTTTCAATGAATACCTGCAAATTAGGCTGGGGAGACTCATTCTTGTAGATACAGCTCTCGCCTCTGTGTTCTGCTGCATATTAGAAAGACAAGATGCTCCTTTATCTTATCTCAGAAGGACGTTCTTATTACTGTGAGATAGTCTGAAGATGAAAGTAGTTATATAAATGAGAGGGTATGGACCTTTGCATTTGTATATGTGCACATATATATGTGTATGAATATATGCTGGGTTACATTTACATCTTAATTGCCACAGTCTGATCTAGATGGTCTTTGCAAACTGGAAGCGCTCCACCCCAGCTTCCTCCTACATACTTACACATGCTTCATCACTGCCTTTCTTTGGGACCCTCAGTGTTATACATGGTTTGTAAATGGAGAACAGAAACTGAGCAGGTAAGACAGCAAGAAGCAGAAGCCGTCTTCTAGAGTGGGACCGATCAGACCTCGGAGCTAACCTTCTCCACTGGGAATGGTGGCATGAGATCTCTAGTAGCCCCACATCATCCAGCTCAGCTTGGCTAAAAGATTGCCCTCGTATTGTTTAACTTAGTGGCATTTAGGTTGAAGCCACATCATGGAGAGTGAAGTTCTCAGGGAATGGAAACACAGGCTGAACCCAAAATAGAGCCAGTTGCCACAACCCCCCTCTGGCCCCTTAGCATTTGAGTTTTGTGTAAGCTATCACCCCAGCTGGCCCTCCTGAGGTTACAGCATGCTGTGTGATGAGATTGCAGCCAGTGGTAACATGGCTGCAGGCCAGCAACAAGGGAAGGAAGGCTAGTTCTTCAGGTCTTAGTTTTGTTGACACTGGCTTGTATTTTTCCATGATTGGTGTTTGGATGCTAATATGCTAAAGGAGAGGCAGAGCTGGTTTGACAGATCCATGCTTGTGTTACGATGAAACTCCTGGAGCGGTGAAAATTTTCAGCCATGCGGAAATCTTTTGATGTTGTAAACTGTGTTCAGGATGGCAGCAATTTGGAGCCCTTAGCCATGAGCATATGGTTATTGACTTTAAGCAGAGGGCAGGACGGCAGTGGATGAAGGTTTTGTTTATGGGATCCTCTGCCACGCATACCTATTTGATACAGCAAAGGTAGAGAAAAGACTCACAGCTGAACTCATGTTTTTCTTCTCTCCTGTCATTAAGGGGTCAATAATCCATGAGTGTGTCACTGAGTGAATGCAGATTTGTTTCAATAAGATGGACTGGCTGAGCACAATATTAGAAAGGCCAGTCTGGGTAGTTGGTCTGAAGAGGTAGGGTTGCAGTCATTTAACAGTAAGTTTCTTGCCCTGTGAACCTGTCGGCTTAGAACGTTGTTATCAAATACTGCTGAAAAATGTATATGGTTACATTTGGTTATACAGCAATCTGGAGCTACATGAGGAGAATGGAATTAAGGTGGCATATACATTATGAACTTTCAAATGTTATTCCATTGCTGGAAATCCTGAATGTCACATTAATTTGTATTACTGTGCTTTGAACAATTAATTCAGGAGAGAGTAAAAAAAAAAACCCAAACCCAAAAAAACAAAACCCCAACTGTCTTAAATCCTTTTAGATTCAGCTTAGAATGGAGCTTTTGTGGTCAAATTTTTCATAACTTCCACCTGAAGTCACCTCACTCTGGTCAAGCCTCCTCCAAAAGCTTCTGGAAGTGAGTAGGTTTCATATATAGTGAAGCTGTGGGTTTGCACTGAAACTTGAAACTCAATGGGATGCACATATTTGATAAAATATTGCACAGAGATCCAGTTGTGGTATATGGGCAGGCTTCAAGAAGCGTTCAGTGCCCTGCATCTCTCAGCACACCAGGCTGCTAAATGTAAAACAAAAGAGCACAGGGACAATATATCAATGTATGATGACAGCCTACATCTAGGGAAGACCAGATTTTTTAAAAAAATATCTTATTCCATTCATAGTTTTCATTTGTCCTGAAGGTTTTATCTTGAAACCTATCTTGCTCATGAAGAAAGCGCCAGTACAGAATATGAGAGATCTGGAAAGAGAGGTAATATTGAAAGCTGCTGCTGAGCCTGTGCAGCCTTGAGAATCAGGGGATACACTAAAGACATCTGGAAAAGTGTCAAATGGAAATTTAAAGTTACTGGGACGATTAAACTGGAGGAGTAGAAACAACTGCTCAACAGTGCAGACCCAGAGTGTGAGGTAAGGCCGTCACACTGTGTGCAGGCAGCGGGGTATGACAGGGCATTTTGTGGACAGTCTGCAAGTGTCAGAGGATCATGTATTCTTGTAAAAAATGTCATTTACTAGGGAAGGGCTCAAGGTGACAGCATGGAATGATGGGAAAATGAGATCTGTCCAGGGCTAAGGGGTTATTTTATCAATAAGTGACGTTAAAAAGTTTACTGACCAGATGGTCACAAAGCACAGCAATAAAAAGTTCCTAAGCAGCTACTTTGGTGGGTCTGACCCTGGGAAAGGCCAATGTGAACACACCAAGTCAAAAGATCAAATGCAAATACAAGTCCAAGATAAAGATGCTGAAAAGATCACTCAGTGCACACAACTGTGTTGGTTAGGAAAAAGTTAACAGAATGAAATTCAGTGGAAGGCAGAAAAACAGAAAGGAGAAAACAATGCCAGTGGTGTGGCAATCAGCACAAATGATGCAAGAAATATGTAGAACTTATACTAGACCCAGGCCACTGTTAAAACATTTACAAAATGCAGGAGAATGTGCATAGTGAGCGAGGAAAGGGATTCCTCATGTAATGATGAGGAGATGATTTTAGGGTTGTAACACCATGCAGCAAACTGAGAAGGATTTTCCAGTTGAGAGTCACAAACTGTCCATCACTGGCAACAGCATAGTCAGCATAAGGCACCTGTCAGAATGGAAGAGTTAAAGACGTATCTGTAAAGAACTGCTGTTTGGAAGAACAGTGCTTGAGCTGGGAGAGCACAGCCTGACATTCAAATAGAAATGGAAAATGTTAGCAGGTTAAGAAGTCATCTAGTGTGGAGTTAAATATGTACGTCCCTCAGCCTGATCGAGACTACATGCCACTGTGTTTCAGGACAATCTAAAGCCACACATACGGCTGTTAAACAGACTCATGGGCGACATGGGAAGTTCCCCACAGCATCCAACAGCCAATCTAGTACTTGCAGGGCATGCTGCATGACAATTTCTGCAAGTTTTTAAAAAGGAGGCTGGAAAGCAAGTTGTGCAAGATGATGAAGAATAAAAGAACCAGTAGACTGGATTGACTCCATAGTGATCAGGCAAAGGGCACACTGAGGACTTTGTGGAAACTCAAAGGAGCTAAACAAAAACAAATGAAGGGGAATGCTTTCACTTGACCATAATAAATTAATTCCATTCTGAGATGGCATGAGCCAAATTCTGAAGTAAATTGAATGCAATGGCAGGATTTGCACAGATCTCCTTGATCACAACATGCTCCAAGATCCATGCTTTAAGAGCAGCATTTGGCAGTTACTGCATTCTTAAATAGCTTTTTTTTGAGTATATTCAGTACAGTTCTTCTGTAGTATAATGGGCCCAAGTGCTATGTCTGGCAGAGAAGAATATCTATGTTGATGGCTTAACAGACTGGGCAGTAGGGACCCTTAACTTAAGAACAGTAGAGGACAGGACTGGAAATTGTAAGAGCTTAGTAAACTTAAACAAAGCAAGGCTGAATATCTATTTCAAAGCATGAACTCACTTCATTTGGAGGGTGAGATTGTTGTCAAAGGGAAATTTGGTTGAGAATGCAAAGACTCAAGCAATGTTGAAGATACAATCTGAAACACAGTCTGAAAAAAAAATCTGAAACTGTTACTTATGTTCAGGTATGTCAGTAAATACATACAGTCAGTAAAATCATACAATTCAAAGGGCTGCTTCTTCACAGTGTCATCCAATGGGTAGGCCACAATATGAAGGAATTGGAAAAGCCCAAGGATGTTCTGACATGAACATCACTTCTGGAATTTTTCGACCCACAGGAAGACATAAAGCTGTCTGTGGAGGCTGTTCACAGATACCAAAAGGAGGACAAAGGAAAGTATAGTTGTAGTGCCATGGAACAAACAGGTTGTCCGCCTCGCGTGCACGGTAGCTGTAGAACAGATAAGCAAACAAATTGAAAAAGAGATGCGAAGTCTGGTATATGGATGTAGACATCTTCACAACTTTTCCGTATGACCTTGTTTTCAAAACAGAGATATGAAAGAGAGGAAAACAAAACAGAACAGTGGACTCCAAGACACAAAAAAGGACTTGGAAAAGTATGGCCAAAGATATATCTAAATAAATACTTTGAGATCGTGGCAATGCATGCAGGTTCTGCTTGGTAATGATAAATATGCATGACAGTATGTGCTCCAACTGTTAATACATGGTCTGATGGTCTGGATCAGGCATTTCATACCCATGATAAGACCACTGTATCTCTGTTTCTCCAAGCATATGGGTCTGGAGTGTGAATCGGGTAGAAAAAAAAAAGGCAGCAAGCTTGCTACAGGTTAAGCTTCACCACTTCATCCTCCATTTTTTTTTACTGTAAAAAAGTACAGAAGACTTTTGCCAGGTACACAAACCCTCACTGCCAACAAGGAAGGCAAAGGGCACTGGCCATGCTTTCTCCATTCCTTTTAACTGTTCCTATTGCTAATTGTTGGGATAGAGCACAACATCGAATTGGCAGCCAAAATATCCTGTAACAGCCCCAATTTCTTTGATCATATGATACGAAATTATGGGCTGAGCAGCAAAAAAACAATTACTATATCCAGAAGGAAGAGACAGAGAAGTTGAAAGCACAACAGGAATGTAAGAAAAGCAAGCAAGCAAATACAGACCACTCTAGAACAGAGACTGTCAGGGGAAAAGACCAAAAGTGCTCTGTGAACCATTTTCAGTTTCACTGGAAAAGTTAGAATTCAAGTATTTTGCAGGGATGTGACCAACCTATGGCTGTACCATGTGAGAGGCCATGAGACTGGACTGGGGTGGATGATGCTGGACTATCTGAATACTTGACTGATGAAGAAGACAAGCCAAGTAGGAGATGCTGAGACAGATATCAGAAGGTCAGCCATGAGTAGGCTTGTAAGAATGCTTTCCTGAGCCATCCTGAGTTGCCATATGTGACCATCCCCTCCCCGTCAGTCACATCCAGTATTGAAAATGATAGATACTGTTGGCAGACTTAAATGGTTATCAGCTGGCTGATGTGGCTCCTTGCATCTTGCTTGCAATCATAGGAAAAGGTGAAAAAATGAACTCTATGCATCTGAGTGCATGCCCAGGACAAGGAAAATGAGGACAGATTCAAAAGCTGAAAATAATTCACATAATTATTTTGTTATCAGTTTTGAAGCTGAAAAATCTGTTGCTATTATGAACTTATCTTAAAAAGTTGCATAACAGAGCAGATTAGTAAAATTGGCTGAAAATCCCTACGAGACTAACTATGCCACACCATTATTTTCAAGCAACATCAAGGCTTATGGTATTTTATCTGTTATGGGTTGCTATCTTTACAAGTTTTTAAGTAAGAAAGGAATTTTGAAATGAGTTCTAAAAAGTGGTACAGTTTGATATAGAACATCAGTTCTTAATCTGTGGTCTATGAGACATCAGGAGGTGGGCTGCAAAACATTTTCAATTTATTTTCTTTAAAACCCACACACACATATTCCCACGCATTCAGGTTGGGAAAATTACCAAAAATTTAGTAGCATCCTACAATATATTTCAAGAGCGTGCATTTATTTCAAAAGAAAGTACTGTGCCTATAATAGCCCATTCTACTATTTTTGTAACAATTACACCCACTGTACTTAAAATTACTTTGTTTTCATTTCACCCAGCACAATGATGAAAAGCAATGACATACGAGCACAATGGCAAGTGCTTGTCCCAAGTACTTCAAGTATTGTGTTATGCACTTCAGGGGTGGGTGGGGAACCTGATTCAAGGGGGGAAGTTTTGCAGGCTGACAGGATAGTGTGGGATTTAAAATCCTGTAAACCCTGGCTGCTGGCAAGGGAAGACCAGAGAGGTACAGAACATGTTTCACATTTTAAGTACAGAATTGGTGGAAGTTTTTGTTAGTTTCTTTTGCACACAATTTCCATTTTTAATGGTTCATCTGGAGATCAGTCTTGCCTGTCAAGCAAATAACACTTGTCACATTTCAACATTGCAATGTTGAGGTCTGTGCACTATAAAATACAGAGCTAATGGCTTAAAAAGAGCCTGGCAGGATGCATTTGGCTTTCTGTGGTGAAATTGTCTGCATTGTTTTGTGCTCTGCCCGGTAAGTTATCCCACAGAGTACTTGCATGACGTCAAGTTTCCTGTCTAGGAACTTGAATTTGTAAAGCTTTATGTCATTATGGCCATGGCAGAGCTGAAGAAAAAGAGTGCTTCTCATCCAGGGAGCTGAATTAAGGGTCCTCTAACTTGTGACTCTTGAGTTGCTGAATGATTTTTGGCTATAGCTTGATAGCTTGCGAACAGCAGAGTAGAATAACTGCAGGATGAAGTTAACATGCTTTCCAGTTCTCAGGGGAGCTAGGGTGTGAGGCTCCCTTCACTTCTGCTGGTAAAGCTTGGCGAGATTTTTGCATAAAAAGAATTACAGAAGCAAGAGCAATGTGGCCATTATGTAAAGAACAGTGCATATTTTGCATTGCTGAAGAGTTTGGAAAAAACCAGGGGGCTTCTGTGGTAAATAAGAGAACCTAATTATGATGTATCAGTAGCAAAGACTAAAAGATGAAGACCTGGTGATGTAATTGCAGGGGGTTTGCATTGCTGTGAAGATGAGATTGCTGCAGGGAACTGATTGTAGGTCCCTAAATTAGGATCCTTTAGTCCTATCTCACTTGGATCAGAGTGCCATAAGCCTGCTCAACAGTGTGTCTTCCTCTGTCTGCTCTGTATATATCCCTGTATGCCTTTAAGACAAAAGGATCTGCGTCCTTTTTGGCCAAAGCTTGGAAAGTCTTTTCAATTAGCAGGTCCAGAAGTAGGCTCAGTTATCTGTCTAAGGACAGGAGAAACTACAAAGAGAAGTTGAGAAAGATTTGAGGAGCAGGAATCCACAATGAACACAAGAAATGTTTTGTTTAGAGCTTTGTTACAGAATAAAACTCTGGCCTCAGAGATGCATGGGTGGAGTTGCAAGCCCTTCCTCAGCTGGAAACAGCGTCCGGTCACATCTCCAACACGCCCTTCCTCCTTCCCTTGGTGCCAGGCAGTGTGGGGACA
>JAVJGJ010000002.1:33718720-33747880 GCA_035590215.1 Microhierax caerulescens | reverse complement strand
AGACATCATTGTAAGGGAGACCAAAACAATGCTACATGCTAATGAATTTGTGAGTGTTACCACATTCCTTAATTACTAATCTGGGACAGTACACCCCAAACTGATTATTTCTCCACCCAGTCTAGAGCATGTAACTCCTTGTAGCAGCAGTAGACAACTATAAATCAGGGCCCAAGAAATCAAAGGCCCAGATGGCAGAGCTTGAAGTGAATAAATCTGGGGGTCAGTTGAGTTCCTAGTAAAAACCTATCACAACTACTAGGCCCCAAACTGCAGACCAAGAACATTATGTTAGGAACATTTTGAAAACATAACATTTTCTCCAGCTGAGCCTAAGTCACTTCAGGCTGTTTCACAATCACCCTGGGATGTGGTGGAAGGAACATGCATTCGTCCTCTTCCTAGTCAGGGTAGGAGGACCACAGCTCTCTAAAACCACGGGCAGGGAAAAACATGTCCTCAAACTCCTATCTTGTGCTTCTGGGGTACACTGGCAGGATGCTGAAGTCAGCTGCAACAGAGCTTTTCAGCCTGTTCCCAAAGCTACCCAACTGTGGGATTTCCCATTGGACTCCAAGGGGGGTTTATTAGCCATCAGCTGGCTGGAGAGCTTTTACGGGGGCTTGTGTAAGCTCTCAAATTCAGTTCCATGCTCAGTTATCTAATCCTTACATTTTTCTGAATTTTAGAAGTCAGTTTTTCATCATCTTTAGCTTTTCTTAACAACAAACTTAAAATATCTGTGGTTTGCTTTTTGTAACTACTAGACCACTGCAGTACTGTTGACCTGTGAGACTCAGAAAAGCCTGCAGCTCTAGAAACTAGTCCAAAAGATGACCAAACGTCAGGCTCCCAAAAACGATCACCCACTTTACAAAGTTTGGCTTTGTTCTTTTGGAGAAGGGAGATAATATCCATGGTATCAGGAAATACAGTAAATTGTTTTGAGACCTTTGGGTAGACGATGCTAGAACCATGAAAGCTTTCAGACTGGAATAGGGGCTAGGACTTTATAAACACCCTTTTGGATGACGAAACCATTAAATAATTGGAACTAGTCTAGGCTGAGAACCACATAATTCCTATTAAAGCTGTGAGATTGCTCTCATGACAGGACTCGCTGTATTACAGCATCTCTGTTTAGAGCAGAATAAACAGACTCAGAGCAGAGTTAGTCAATGTCGCTCTGGAAACACCCTAGAAAAGCTCTGAGGGGAGCTCGGTAGTGCACACAAAATACAGTAGAGCCTGTAATGCTTCACAGAAGATAAAACACAAAGGAGATCACCTCAGATAACCACTGTCTCCTCAGGGAAGGTAGCCAGGTAGACCCTCAAGGGATATAGAAAAGGAAACACCTGTCAGCACTAAAGCAGCCATCATCAAACCCCAGTCCTCTTATCTCACCCGCTATGCAGATCTTCATGAGCAATTTTATTGACAGGATGAGGCAAATCAGTGCCCAAGAAACCCTTGTTTCTGCCTGTCTCAAGGTTTGGCATTTCTGTGCTAGCAAGAATATTAGAAAGTTTTTTTCTTTCTGTCATCGCAGTGTGATTTTATACACTCTCACCAGCACACTTAGGTTTATGAACTATGTGCAGAAACTGGTCTTTAGCAACCCTTCTACATTTTGCCCTTTCAGTTGAAAACTTTGAATGAAATCTTGACGGTGTTTTGTGTCTGTGTCCAGCAATGGGGAAAAGTAAAAAGCTATGGAAGTAACCCGGACCTGTGCAAAATCACCTGCTCCTGCTTTTTGGGTTGCAGCATGATTTTTGCAACTGCTGTTTTCTTTGAAAGAGCAATCTTTGTTTTCTTTTCTTTCTTTCTTCACAGTTTTCTTTGAAAGAGCATTAACAATCAGTCCAGGGCTAGACATTATCTTTAGAGCATTAACTCATGTTTTGGTTTACATCCAGTGCCAAAAGGGGGGGGGGGAATAATCTTATTATTTATAATTCTAGACAAAAAATATTGAGATTTGAAATGGCTAAACTTCATAGCAGATCCCCTATAAGAACCAGCTGTGTTGACCAGTGCTACCTAGTGAACAACCTCCAACTGTTTGTATCATGCTATGAGGTATAATATGGGATTGTAGCATGACCTGCATCTGGCTGATGGTGGTTTTGTGGCAGTCCACAAGTAATTCTGTCCCTATATATTTGTAGAGATACTGAAATTTAATTAATTTACTTAGCAAAACACCTACTCAGCAGAACCAATTGCCATCATAGGATTTGTGGTTATACTAGATAAAGGCTCAAAGCAAAGTTTCAGTCCTGAATCTTTGGAAGTCTGGAGAGAAAAAAGAGGAAAAACCATAAATTTGGAAAATGATCCTACCTCTGAGACCATTTCCTACCCTATGTAAAAAGAAAATTGGTGTTTACTACTGCTGGTAGCAGGAAGGCAAGCTGCAAAGATAATATGGGTAGAACAAAGCTGGTAGTGCCCTGGGGGCTACTAGCAAAGGAGACATCTATAGCTGCTGTACTTGTAGGGTGAAGTTGGCTGGGAGAAGGAGGTAGGTAGAACAAATGTCTCCAACATAATTTGGTGTTACTGGTATCACATCTCAGCTTGTGCCTAAATGCCTGTATAAAGCAGAACCCGGACACCATTTTTCTGTCTTTTCCTTTGGAAATGCTCAGGACTTTACTAACTGTTGTTCCAGAGAAGCAGTGTAACAAGCACATCTCTCCCTGTAATGTGCGGAATCAAACTCTACAACTCGAGGAGAGTTACAAAGCACGTATGTTTATTGTGGTGCGGGGTGCAAGGGGGATCGCTCCTCCTAACCTGCACAACGTTTCAAAAAGCAGCCCGATATTTATTATACAGGGTCATGCATATACATAAGGTTTCCCAACATTCAGAATCTCCCCCTTCTAGTGCCTCTTCAAGATGTATTTTTCACCTTCTTGGGCAGTTACCTGAAGTTCTTTCATACATTAGCAGTCTTTGTTATTTAGTTTCTGTTATCTTAAAACATCTGCTGGCTAATGATTTAGTCCTTCCTTATTGTCCACTCTAAACTGGCCAAGTTAATACATGCCTACTGGGCTGGTTTTAATCTATACCAGCATGATCCCAGGCAAGGGATCCACCTTCTTCACTGTTGGATCCCCTACATTTGAGTAGAAAGTGCTGATCTACTACCACAGTTATTTTACCCTACTTTGTTTTCTTTTAGCAGTTGGCATGTCCTTGTCAGAAGGCTCCTTATTTATGTTCTTGTTGAGCTCACCTACATCTGTACTAACCATCCGTACTAACTGTCCCTTCTCCAAGTGGCTCCCACCTTCCCTCTTTCTTGGTTGTTAATGTTTCTGTTACCCATGCAGTTTCTGTCTGCAGCAGAGTTTTAGGTTTTTTCACCATATCACCTGTCTGCCTTGTGCATCAGGAGGGAAACCAAACCAAACCCGTCTGCCTGCGCAGGATACAACCAGCGCCTGATTCCTGTGCAGTATCAATCCTGTATCCCCATTTCCTCTCCGTAAGCTCACAGCCACTAACAAGCTGTCTTGGTGTACAAGTGTATCAGTGCTTTTGTGTCTTGCTTGAGCTGGGGGAAAACAATGGCAGCAAGTTGGCTGTAGCCTTGCTGAGTGTTTGCCATCCAGCTGGTTCTTCCTGAGATGGCAGGGACCTTCTCAGACCCTGCTCAGGTGATGGGCAGGGAAGAAAACAGGGCAGCTGGAGGAGCTGAGCTCCTACATGCGGGGTGAAGGTGGAAGGTAGTGTGCCTCTCTTGTTCCTAACACATGAGGGTCCTGTTTGGATGGCAATCCTTTTACTGGGGAGGTGAGGCTCTTTATATGTTAGGGGACTGCTTCTGCCTTGCTGTTATGAACAAGTTCCCTCAGTAATAGAGAGGCTGACGTGTGATGCCAGACTGTTTATATGCTGCTCATGAAGCAAGGAAGGTTTAACTGCTTTTGGAGCTGCTTTGTTGTGTTTAGGTTTTTAGTTGAGTTTCCCTAGAATAAGAGATACTAGGAGAGGACATACTGTCCTCTGCCTGCAACTCATTTCCAGATGCCAGGATGCCCCAAGAAGCTGAGACACCCAGGAGGGCAGGCACTTCCAGCGAGGTGGGAGAAAAGCATCTTTCCAGTGATCTGAATAGGGTACAGAAACTGGTCCTGACCTTCCCACAAGATGCCTGTGTCTGTGCTGTGGGGAAGACTTTCCCTGCTCCCTTCCAGCTTTATAATCCCATGTGCCTGTTAATAAAAAGTAGAGGACAGGCAGCTGTTTGCTAAGACACTGCAAAAATCTTCCCTAAAAGACAATATTTATCCCAAGTAATAAATATTGTGATTAAGTTGTGATTAAGGAGGGGCAATGTCCTTTTGCAGGGACACCAGTTTTGCACCTCTCCATCCCATACTTATTTCCACACAAGCCAGTGTGACTTGTTTTAATTCTCTTTTACTGCTAAAGGGATGGCTCTGCCTAAGGGAAGCCTGACACCAAAGGGTGACCCTCAGTCTCCCATCTCCCTGAAGGGCTTCCTCCACACACCTGTATGGACACACCATCCCCTTCCTTCCCTGGCTGCATTCCCTCTGCACCCAGAGTCTGTTGTTATGTCCTAAAGAACAATGGGATGTTGCCCATAACGAGATAGGATGTTACCCTAAGGATGGGATGTCCTCATAAATCTGCTGCAGACCAGGCTTCACCCAGGTTGCCCTGCTAAGCTGACAGTGGCCTTGCCCTGGCCTCTCTGCACAAGTAGCACTAGGGCTAACAGGTTTTGGTGTGGGGTTTTTTTTCCACCCCCCCTGAAATAATCCAGTGATGATGGAGAATGGATACTGGTCACACTGGGCTGGGTACAAATGCAAACAGGCAATCCAGCCAGAGGATGGAGGCAGGAAGACAGGATGGCTGCAGATCTGGAACACCTTTGGGGCATGTGTATGTGTATGAAAGGCATGAAAGAAAAGTTGTGGACTACAAAGACCAGCTATTAGCTCTGAATGAGGCCTCCATCTTCCTGTCACCCATCTTTATTATGGTAATGCCTGCAGGATTCAAGGCTTCTGCTGGGAGTGGAGCCAAGTAAGGAGTCTCACCAGTTCCTTCTGGAGTAGTTTAGAGAGAGCTCTCCTCAGCAATACGTCCTTGGCCAATGGCTACTCTATGGAAGCTGTGACAAGCCTGGCTTTCATCCCTTGCTTATGCCAGGGCTCCCTTAGGATAAAGACAGTTGCTGCATTTTGCCCATCCCCTAAAGGCATGTCTCTGTATGAGGGAACAAGGAAGGAATCCATCAGCCCACATCCACGTGGCTGGGCAAAGGAAGGCACGAGACCTTTTCTTGAATGGGAAGGAAAAACTCAGGGAAAATCTCTTCTGGCTGCTTCTGAGCAAGACATTTTTCTCTTTAGGGCATGAGGGAGGTTGGGCATATTCTCCTCAGAGGCCAACCCCACGCCAAGCACAAGGAAGGTGGCTGTTTCCTAACACCACCCTCTTCACAGCTGAATTCAAGGGCACATCTACTGATTTACTTCAGTCGCTGAGGATGCGGCAGGCTGCCTTGGAGAGCAGGCTGGCCTCCGCAGCCCCAGTAAGACACATGGCCCCAGGCTGGCTGTCCCTGCTGTCATCCTGCCTTTCAGACTTTGGACTGAGCAGCTCCAATGGGCAGATTGTGAGTGAGTCAAATGCTCTTCATCAGCAGATGTTGAATCTTCCCCTTTCACTTTCCAGGAAGGAGGAAGAGACTGATTTATTCACTTTGCTGGGGTGGCAGAGGACAGAAACAAACTGTAAAAACGAACAGTATATTCTCTGACATTATTCAAATCCTGAGGCTTAATGCATGCAATCTGCCTTTCCAGGATTTCAGCCCTCTCATGAGTGATATTTTAATTTGCATCCAATTACAAATAAAGTGTGCACCATTTAACTTTCTAAGGGAACTCTGACAAGCTGACATGTGAGATGCTTCTCATAGCTTAATGATAAACTGGTTGCCGAAAGCTACTGCAACTGTGTGTGTGTGTGCACGTGTGATTGTGCCATTGCTTCTCAGAGAGGTTAGACTGCTCATCTTTGTCATAAGTTTCTTTCTGCAAACTGCTTGGGGAGACTTTCTGTTTTGCTGAAGCAGTGACAGAAGGGGAAAGGAGAGTGAGAATTCCATTTTTTGAAAGGAACATCATGCAAATCCTCCCCACTGTGATACTGAAGGCCTGAGTGAAGGATTAGTTTTATTATTAATATACCCTTTTATTACAATGATGATTAGTGGTGTCAACAGTTTTACCAGGCATGGTGCAAACATAATAAATTGCCTATCTCCACCCCTCAGATTACCCGAAATCTAAAAACAGTCAGATGTCAGCATATCTGAAACCACGAAGTGGCTAGGAATTTATCACCCTAAAGAGAAAGATACAGATCACTGATCACCTCCCCCTCACATGCTCAACAGAGCAAACCAAAGGTCTACACCGTGACCCAGGATTGTGCAGGACCTGAGACTTGGTAGGGAGCATAGCTTCATCTCTGGAAGACTTGCAGCAAATGGTATCTTGCAGCCAGGCAGCCTTCATTGCTGGCTGAGTTCCTCTCTCTGTCCAAAGCTGTGTGTCCTGCCAGCCCAGCCTTTTTAAAGCTTTACTAAACAAAATCCAAAGGGATGCTGCTAGGACGCCACATTCACCACTGTTAAGATTTATAATTTTTTTTATTACTTCTATTGTTTGAAGGGTATTTTCTCTTTCTGCTATTATGGCTGAGAAGTGGTGATACCCTTGGAGGGATGCATCTGTAAACATGCATAATTCACTCCTGGCTAAGGTCAAGACAATACCCTTCCCTTATCTCTGACAGCTGCTGAATTAATAGTAATGTCAGTCAATAGACTCTTAACTTTTTTGATTCTTCCCCAGCTCAGTCACCAGCCTACAAGGACATGGGGTTCAAACGGGTCATGTGGCCAACTGCTTTTCTGGATTTTTAGTGTGTCATACTGATATGATTCATTTACACAAGCAGCCAATTTCCCAGTCCTCTGATAAAAAAACCCACAAGCCTCAGTCCCTGCCTTAGATAATCCAAATTTTAGCCTCTGGGGAGCTGGTAGCCCCAAATTCTGGGGCAAATGCTAATTAAACAGCTGCACTGCAGCCACTCGGGGGCTCATAACAAAAGGCAACAGCTGTGTGAGGATTTTTCCCATTTCAGTGCTGAAGTCGGTGAGCTGAGCAAAACTTGGTGCATCCCCCATTCCCTCCCCCATGCAAGTGGCTTGCACAGTGCACAGCATCATGTGGGCCTTGGCGTTTGTGCTGGAGCACAAGGAGCAAGGGAGATTGAAGCTGCCTTTCTGACAAGTCAGAAAAGGTGCATCATTCTCAGAAGACTATCCCCCTCCTCAGAGCTCAGCTTCCCACCAAAAAAAACCCACCCAACAACAAAAAAGCCATCTGATGGTTCAATTCCAGCCTCTTATGGAGATCATTTGTTCTCCCCTTTTAATAAAGGGGTTCCTTTTCTTGATGGGGAGGGCTTTAACGAGTTGATTAAAGGTGGCCTGGTATCTCCTCTTTTTTTGAAAAGAAAAAAAGAAAAAGAGCTTGTTTCTTTCGTTATAAGTGAAGCCAAGTACCACCTGTCTTTTCCTCTGAAGTGGTACAGAAATGGGTGAGCTAATACATTATAACCTAACAGGTGCTAAAAGAATTCATTTGAAGGGGACTGCTGAGGAAAAGAGACCCACTTAAAACCATGTTTGCTTTTGGCAACACTTAATCAATTCAGACTTTCAGCAAAAAGCTGGCAGAAAAGGCTCTGTAAAGAGTTCACAAGCCCTCCAGGACCACGGAGAAACAAGGAATCTCCCACCACTCTTGCCGCGCCTGCAGCTCCATGCGCCTTGGTTACTTGGTCATTTTGTTTGGGTGCTGCAACTGGAGCACCCAGCCTTGCATGGGGTGACAATGCAAAGCTGTGGTGGAGTGAGGACCAGAGTCTAGAACCCAGCAGCCCTGGCAAGAAGAGGCAGGGAAACTGTTTTCTCCTCTTGCTAAAAAGTAGTTTCCCCCACCCATCCCATCCTCCATAGTCTCTGATCAGGGACTAAATTTCAAATCTCACAGACATTACAAATGGGGAATCATTTTCAGTGAGAGTACAAGCAACTTCACCTCTGATGAGCTGAAGTTTCCTGACCAGGCAATGCTTTGCCAAGTGATTCTCTTCCCTGAGCTCTTAGTGTGTTCCTGTTTGCTGTGCCAACTGCTAGAAAAGATTGTGTAATGGCATCTCTTTTTGCATATTATTATGATGTTTCAATTTAAAGCAGCAGAGAAGCTGAAGCAGATCTGGAGTCTGGAAAGGAACCACAGGGAAAAGCACCTGTTTGCGGCCATGTGAATGGTGCAACATTGATCCTGACCTGTTAAGGGGCTGACACTAGAGTTGTGCAGAATGCTACTAGTCATGTCTGCTGGTCTTTTGTCAACTTGTTAATATAAAGAGCAGAAAGGAAATCTCAAAAGTCCTAATTACTTTTTCCTAGGCCATAGTTTTATACACATACCTTTTCTATGATAGCAGGTAATCACTGCTTATATGGAAAGAATTTAGTGGGGCTGGCCCTTAACTCTCAACACTTTTCCCCAAGGTAGGTGCTGTGGCAGAGTAGTTGAAAGTATCAGGCAAAGCCTCCTGCAGCACTTAGCTCAGTTACACTGCTGCAGTCTTCACGTGCAGCCGACCAGAGGATCGACCAGTATGTGGCAAAGAATACAGGTCTAATTCTGCATTCCTTTATATGCTATAAACTGATACTTTAAGCTTTGTGCAACACAAAGTCCTGCAGTTGTGGACTTAGTGGCCTTTTGCATGTAAGCAGCAGCGTGCATTGCAAGGCCACAAAGCACTGGGGCTCCCCATGGAGCCAAGGACCAGAGTTCTCCTCCCAGCCCTGGGAACATTCCCCTGTGTGGACCCTTTGCTTCCATCTGGAGCAGCCTTTTCCTCCCTGAAAAGCACTTGCCTACCCCATGTCAATCCATGTCCCTCTGTCTGCATGTCCCTTTCTGCTCTGATTAACCCATGAGTACCATGTGTATTCCCTGCTCAGCTTGTGGTGGCTTCTGATGATGGTCAGGTGGAAAGGTCTTGGCTTTTCCAAGTGCTCCTGACTCTGTTCAGGAGGGTAAATAAAGTGTTCAGATTTCCAAAACTCTTCAGCTGAGATGTCAAAGCAGAAGACCTCCACCTACATTGGTGGCACACCCTGGTGCAGGGTGTACCGGGGTGGACAAATGGGTACACAGTGCCCCTCTGGAGCATTAATTTCATCATCAGTGCAGGTAATTGGGGCAGAGCAGGTGAGGAGGAACAAGGCTGGGACTTTCAGACCAGACCAGAATAAAAAGGGGTTTAAGCTTTTTATACCAGAAAGGTGACAGGAAGGATTAGCAGAAATCTGCCAAACTGGGACAGCCTAGTGCTTCCGATTTAAAAAGCAGCAGAAAAATTTCTCCCCTGTTTTCAGCATCCAGCACTGCTTCCAGCCTGATGATTCCCACTCAGCCTGGCCTGTTTCACAGAGGTTGCATGACCTGGTGAGCTGAAAGGGAGCTTTAACCTGCTAAGGTAGAAGCAGCTCTGCTCTCAGCTAGGGACAAAGTATGGACAAGGAATGGGAAGGTAGGTGTCCATGCTGCATGGGAGGCTGAACACCTGAGCATGGAGCAGCTCTTTTTTCGCTACCCAGGAAAATGGGACATGGAAAAGCAGAGTTCTTGCAGAGTCCTGAAACACTGATATGTTCCTATAGTCCACAGAGGGAATAAAAGGAAATTGGGGAGAAACTGGCAGACAAAAGACAAAAAGCTACAGCAAGTCTGAAACTCCCTAGAAGTAGTAGAAGAAGCCTTAAGAAAATTCCATCACTGGTTCTCTGGGTGTCTGCAAGCAACAGGAGACAGGGAAGAGGCTTCCTTCCTGCAAAGAAGATCCAAGCCACTCGGTGAACCAAGAGCTTTGTGTAGCTCAGGCAGAAAAGGCAAGCCCCAGGTCTGCATTACACAACAGCAATCAGTGCTGGTGCAGCATAAAACCAAAGCAGAGTATTTCACCTGAGGGTAGGATGTCCACACAGCTGATTGCTATGCTACCCCCAGAAAAGCACTGGGAGAGCAGAGCAGAGGCCTCAGGAGAGTATGGAAAAGAGTCACAGCAGTTCATTGCTCATCAAAAACATAAATTACTTGCAACTGAAATAATGCAGTGAGGAGAGAAGTGAATGCAGCAAAGTGGACAGGTAGATAAGGAAGAGCCTGACACCATCACCAGCTGGCCTCCCTTATGGTCTGCCAGTCTCCTTGGAGGAGAGGATTAAATCCTGGAATTGTGGAACTGGAGATTGCTCCCAGGCAGAGAGGTCTGGGGCTGCCAGTCTCAAAGAGGTCCTGGTGAAGCTAAAGCAGTCAGCTGAACCCCCCTCCCCAGCTGGGCAGTTCCAGTAGCCCACTTGTGTGCAGTGCAGCAGGTACTTCCAGCAAGATTAGAGGCTCTGAGGCCAGTCTAAAACACTCAGGGACCTTCTGATAAAAAAACAGCACCTGTGGATGCAGCTGACACCTGAACTCAAAACAAAAAGCAGTTTGCTACTTCTGGTAAACACCATCCCCATAGGAGAAATGCAGTTTCATCCTCCTGGTCTGGCTGAATGATCTAACTAAAAATTCCAGCTTTTGTGAAGTGTCCCTAATCGATACAGAACTAGTGTGGGCTCCCAGTGCCCAGTCCTTCTCCTGCAGAGTATCTCATTTCTGACTGATGAACCAAATCTTGCTGTAGATACAGCTTTGAGGCTTTCCTCCTCCTCAGAGGCCTGTTGCCCTCATAAACCACCCTGGGTTTGCTCTTGTGTCCTGTGCTTTATGGTGTGAGTCTGACACTTGCTGGTTGCCTTACAGCTTTCTGTCCACTCCAGTAACAGCCTTGCTGCAAGCCAGCAGCACGCTCCTCCAGCCAAGCTAAGAGAGGACACAGAAACTAGTCCTGTGGCATCATCTTATAATACCATCACAGCTCATTCTAAGTCCCAAGCATACACAGGGCTGTAGCACCCTCGCTGACAGCGCACAGTCCCACAGCATCTGAGCTGGGTAAGGGGTGCAGGGATGGTAGCGGCAAGGGGTCCCATCAGTGATCTTGTGATGGTCAAGTCAAAGTAAGGATGTAAGGTCAGGTCTGAGGTCAAGCCAGGAAATCCAAACACCCCAGGAAGAGGTGTGAGAGCAGGTATGCCTACAATATATATCAAGCCAGGACTGAAGGGCCAGGGGTGAACTTCAGTGGGGCTCAGGGGCCCGTGGGCAGAGGTTGTGGGTCCCGTGTGAGCTTGGTTGAGTTAATTGAGGCCTATGGATGTCCTCACCTTGACACAGAGCTGCAAATGAGCAGTTGTAAAAGTTGTGAATGACTCTTGGGTACAGTGAGAGCTTCCAAGTCACCTTACTTCCTCTCCTGTGTCTGGCAGTGGGCAATTGCAGACACCCGAGCAAGAGCTGAAGAATGGAGCAAGCTCAGAGTCAAACTTCTTGAGGGTTTTCACAGCCTCCACCAACGTATGTATGGTTTAGGCACTACCTGAGCCAAATATGGCTTCTGTGTCCTGGTGGATTTATCTTCCCTGAACCTGTCTGGTGTTACCTGTCCAACATCCACCACATCCTACTGTGGGCAGTTCTTCACTGTCACTGTACATCATGTGAAAAGCCACCTCCTCCTAAACGTTCAGATCTGCCTCCTCTTGCCTTCATTTGAGACCTCTGAACTTTTCAATTAGAGGAGGTGGAGATTAGTGAGCTCTGCTAACTTCTTCCCTGCCATCTGAACCCCTGATGTCATGTCAGTGGGCACAGAATGGCAGAGGGCTACAGCTCTGTGTGCTCTAACATGCAGTGGATTGGTAACAGACTCCCTGTCCTCGCTCTTCCTTTGAATGAGCTGATTTTGGTAACTTGATGGCATAGAAGGAAAGAGATGGAGGTACCCAGGCAGATGCTTCTCTCCAGTCTTGCAACTGCTAGACTCTTTCAGACAAAAGAAAGCTACCACTGCTACAAAACCATGGCCTCTCTTGCCTTATTCTGGGCTGGCTGGTTGCCAGGCCAGCTAGGCAGATCAAATCCCATTGCATCTCATTTGCTTGCTGTGACCTGATGCTGAAAAATGCACGTTTTCTGTCTGTGTTCTTACCTGTCACCCATCTCCTAAGACAGCCTGTGGAAATTCAGTTTGAGACAGGGAGTGACATTCAGCTGTGCTCTTCCTTCATTCATAAAGATGAATATTTCTTTGTATGTTTGCTTTTTTTTTTTTTCAGTCAGGGCCTCTGGAAAACAATCTCTCCTCTCCCTAAAATACTGGGAGATGCAAACACCAGACCTCAGCCTTTGTGTTAAATGTTGCCAGAATAAGCTGCACCTCTCTGCTCACTCTCTGTGCTTGTTTTTTCTTACAATTTTACCCTTCAACTGTGAATGTGTCCCTGGAAATGATTCCTTCAGACAGCTAGTCCCCAGCAGCTTAGAGGATACTACTGCCTGCACAAGAGCAGCTGGACCCCCTCTGCATGCCTGCAAGGCTAAAACCTGCTGATTATTTTTCATGGGAGAAAATGGAGGGGAGAGACCCGGACAGCCAGAGCAGAACTGGCTTAACCCCTGCACCGCTGGATGTCCTACCCCACTGTTGTGCTGGTGATCTGGCAGAGTGTGTGTATGTTGGCACACACCCAAGTGCTGCCTGGATGCCCTCACTCTTGGAAGAATGGTTGGTAGGAGGAAAGAAGCTGAGGTTGGTACCAAGCAGCAAAAAAAAAAAAAAATGCAGCATCAAAAGGAGGCAGCACCTGCAAGTATCAAGGAGAGACAGCAGAGAGGAGCTGGGAGATGCTGGTGCATTTCTTGTTGAGGGGAAGCAATGCCAGGGCTGGGTATCCTTTCTGAAACAGCCATGTTGTAGTCACACACTTTTTTTCTCACCTGGAGTCATCCTCTGCTCTCAGAGGCAGCAATATCATTGTTCCTAGAGGGTCAGGCTGGTATTGAATGCAAGCCAAAGAAGCCAACCATTGAGGATAGCCCCTGGCTGCAATGTGGATGGTGAGCACCACCAGCAGCCTGCAGTGACGGAGAAGTGGGCAGGTGGGGGCATGGTTCCTTAGAAGAAAGCCACTCTGTTCTCTCCCCCAAAGCTCCCTCCAGTAGCTTGGAACTTTCAGTCCCCTGAGGCCTCTGCCATGCCCTCTGCCTTGCTTTAGGGAGCAGGAAAATCCCTGGGGACTCAGGAGAACTTGCTCTTTTGCCATTGCAGACCTTTTCCTATTTTACCACTCTGGCTTGGCTGTCTGCTGGGCTTTGTGCCATCCTCAGCCCCAGCTGCTAGGCATAGCTCCCTGTTAGACCCCATCGCTTCCTTCCACCCCCCATGCAGCACTACGCTCCAGCTGTGCATTTGCAAGAGTGTGAGTGCAGGCTCTCAAAAACGGTCCGTGATGCTTTGCAGGAGCCTCAGGGATCACTTACAGTGCCCTCCCCTTCCAGATCACTCTAGTTCTTGCTCCCTAAATACCCCCATTTGTTTCTGTTTGCCAACATGTGAGTGAAGCCGGTGTGTTGTGAGGCCAGTGAGCTCTTCAGTGTACACCAAGGAAAGCAAAGCAGTTGTACATCAGATTTGGAAATGAGGGCTTTCCACCCTTCTGTGCTTTTCTCCTTCCCCAGCGGCAGCCTCCACTGCCCCTCCCATGTACAGGATGAAGCCTGCTCTGCTGGGCACAGCCTTGGCCCTGCAGGACAGAAGACAAGGAACTGCACATAGCAGCAGTATGCCCTCCTCCTCCTCCCCTGCCCATAACACCTAACACTGGGGAACTGCATCAGCGTGCTGGAGCTTGGAGCCGAGCTGTCAGAGTGAGAGGGAAGCACAAAGGTACTCGCAGCCTGTCTGTATCTAACCACCATCCTGCCTCCTCGCTTCCTTCACACCCAGGCTGTGGCTTGTCTCCTGCAGCAATTCCTTTGCTATCAGTGGCAGGAGCAAGGTGGAGAGAGAGAGGGATGCAGAGGGGACATAGTGCCCCTCAGTGTGCGACCCAGCAGCAGAGCAGGTGGCAACCCAGCACATCAGGAGACACACAGAGCCACAGCTGCTCCATACTGCGTGGGCTGTGAGCATATTTTATGTGATGGTGCTGGGATGAAGCCAGCCTGGTGCTGGGGTGTGCATCAGGAGAAACGCATCCTTGGAGTAATACCCCACAAGTGATGTTCCCACCCCACCTGCCTCTCCTTGAAGGGACGTTTCAGCACGTCTCGCTGAGATCTCTCCGCTGTCTACTTTCTCCCGAGTCCGCTGCACTTGGTGGGAACAGTTCAATCAGCTTTGGATTGGACCTACGTCAGCAGGGATCAGCAAAGCCTGCCAGATGCGGTGGAAGATGCCAGCAAACCAGTGGCGCCCTCTCCTGCCTTATCCTTCCTTTTTCTTTCGCAGCCAAGTCATCGCTGCCTTTACAGGGTTTCGTTGGACAGAAATATCCCGCGTCTCTCCCCCCACCCCAGGAAAGCAAACCAGCGCATCGTCCTGGAGACCTCTTCTCCCGCAGCAGTTTGCAAACCACCACTCTTACGTAAGGCTTGGCATTCTTCCCCTTCTGCCTCTCATTTCTATCCAACAGTCTCTAAAATCTTGCAGGCTCATTGATTTCCTCTGTCGTGCGCCCCAGCAGAAATTTCCCTGCTCCTAGTTTGGCTCTGGTCTGAGCGGACCCTGTGCTCACCCACCCTGCCCCAGCACTCCTGATGGTGGCAGCTGGACCCTTCCTACCAGCAGCACACCCTAGGCTTTATTTGCAGCTGCCTGGTATGTTAAGCTGTACAAACCCACATTGGCGCGCAGTGGAAGAGGAGAGGTCCAATTCCTTTAGCTACAGGGCTTGCAATTCTACCAGTGGGGTCCAGCAGCAATGAATCAGTCTCAGACTGACACAGACAGACACCTGGACTGCAAATTCAAGTGTAAGAAGGGAATTTCCTAGGTAATTTTTAATCTATATGACCACCAGCTAAGTTTTTAGCTATTCTTTTCCAGCAAATGATTGCATTTAAAGGGGAAAGAAGACATTGACTGTAGTAGTTATAACAAAATGAGAGTATGATGCAGGTTTGGAGGTCAAGGTTGCTTTCTAGGGGCAGGGAGCTAACTTTCCACCTAGATTTCATGTGTGAATACAGAACAGTCTGCAATGAAAAAAACCTGCACATTACTCTGCATATGATACCCCATGAGGTACCTCTCTGTTTAGGCAGAGATTTCTAGCAGTCAGGTGTCCTTCATAATAACCCAGCAGCTAATGTTGCAACCCAAGCTGTCCAGAAAGTTGTCTATTATTGTGGCTATTGCCATTAATGAAAACTTCCAGCCAAAGAGGGAGTGTCATTGTCTGTAACATGGTACTAAAGGCAATGGTTCCAGTAGCAAATGATGAAGCTTGAGAAAACTCTGCAGGCTTGAGATCATGGGAAATACAGAAACCTATGACCTTGTACAGTCTGCACATTTTTTCTGCCAGCTGATGCTGAATCTACATTAGCGAACAGCAAAGAGGGAAGAGGTTTGCTGGCAAAGGGTGAAGTCAGGATGCCCACTGATCTGCCCATGCCCTTGCTCTTAAGTTTGACAGTGTTGCTGAAGACCTTCAAACCCTTCTGTTTTCCTCTGGCAGCCACTGCAGTCCAGCCCTGAGGGAGAGACCTTGCTAGCTGAGCTGCAATGTGGTTTTATTGCACTGATGCTGACTCAGCTGGTTTACAAGGGTGAATTTTGAACCTCATCTACCTGCTAATGTTTCCTTAGATGTCTGGGGATTCAGAGCATGGGGGCAGACCATCTGTCACCCCCAAATCAGAAGAAATACTTAAAAAGTTCACTTGGAAACAGAAATGTTCATAGGCTAGAGGTCATATCTTGGACTCTCTTACACTTGACTAACCCCATATGGATTGGCATTGGCAGGAACCAGCAGCCTCAAGGGCATGCAGATATGCTGCATTACGCATCTGAAATGCATGGCCATGCATGAAGATTGCCAGAGTCAGGAAGAAACAGCTGCAAAAAGAAGTACCAGGTTTTGATGAAATGTGTACTGACTTCTGCTGGATCAGAAACAAAACCTGTGGGGAGGAGGGAGGGCTGTCCTCTCAGGTGACCTAGCTTCCTACGGTAAAAGTCACTTCTCCTGCCAGCTTTCCACAAAGGTTTAGCTCCCCTCAGCAAAGCCAGGCCACACAACCTAGACCCCAGGGGCACCTGTGGGGTGAAGCAGTCCCAGGGACCATCAGAGGCGCTGGGACACAAGCTGCAAGGGCAGAGTAATTCTTTCTGAGAGCACAATAAAATCTGTATATTGCTGTTGGATTTGCAGCTTCTAGTCCCACTCTGATGCGGTGAGCCCAGGAATTGCCAAGGAGTGGGGTGGATACCAATTTTTTCTCATATAGGTCTTGGATGTCCAAGAGGGGGTTAATTACAGATCAGTTCACTCTGTTCTGCTCAGCCTGTGCATTAGATGCAGAGATAGCAACAAAAGGCTTAGCTCAGCTGTCACTGGATGGTGAAGAGGGACTGTGCCCTTAGGCAGTGGTGGTGGAACAACTAGGTTGGAAGGAGGTGTTCTACTAACCCGATGAGGTTCTGGCTGGAGATTCAAGAAATGACTTCAAGCTTCAGATGCCTCAAGGGGGAGTGAAGCAGGGGGCTGGAAAGAGTGATCGTAAGCATCATATGTGCTAGTTCAGTATTAAGCATCCTGAAATATTAAGTATTTTTTTTCCCCTTAAAACATGGCTCTCTGCTGGTTACTGTAGGCTACAGGGTGCACTTGTTCTTAGACTTATTTCTCTAATCCTAAGGATTATAAATCTGTATTATTGCTAGTGGGTGAAAGCTCAGGTACCTAAATCACTGTTAAGAAGCCGGAAACCCACAGCCCTAAAGCTGTATTGCATGATTGGAAAACAGCAAGTTGACAATGCTGCAGATAAGTCAGACCCAAAGCATCTGAGTTAATTTCCAAAGGTTTCTCTCCTGCAATTACTTCTTCTAAAGGCTTCTGGCTGCTCTGATGAAGGTGATCTTGATTAATGATGCAGAGCCGTGTGAGACGGCTAAATCAGCAGCAATCCCTAGAGACAGTTCAATAAAGCAACCAATGCTGTTTTCCCCTGAGGTTTGTATTTATCCTGGCAGTGCTGTGAGGAGGCAGAAGAAAAGCTAGATGGAAGGGCTGGTTCTGGAGACTTCTAGAGCAACAGTGTGGCTTCCTTTCTGTCTCATAATGGATACAGGCTTTGTGCCTCCTCTTCCTCAGCAGCGGTACTGCCAAGATCCTTCCTCCTTATTGTCTCAGCTCGTAGGAACTCAGCATCAGAGAGAACAACCTTTCTGTCCAACGGGCCACATCTGTACTGCGATTATTCCCCACTTCATGGGGAAGCCAGAAGCCAGAGCAACAAATATGTAGTTAAGGATTCAAAAGAAGTGCTTGGAATGGGAACCTCTTCTGTGTTAGGTCTGTGGCTGCTTTACCAGGGAGGCTTAAGATGCATGGAGAGGCCTGGGGTTAGCAAACATGGTCTAAATGGTCTTGCCATGGTAATTTATCATGGCATGGTATTTTATGGGATGAAACAATGCCCTGATTAGCTCACTCCCCCATTCTCTATTCATATTGTTCTGATGTGTTTCAGTGCTGATAGAGGCAGCAGTGCAGTAACACAGGTTCTCAGTGTGGATAAAATGACAGTGTTCCTTTCCCTTCAGATCAGCCCATCTTCTTACCCACAGATCTAGCCTAGGACTCTCCCCTTTCCTGGTGTCCTGAACCACCCCTTGGGCCATCGCTAATGCATCTGTGCTCTGTCCTCCTGCATCTTGCTGGCAGGAGCTGGTCCAACCAGCTACAGCTTCACCTAACACCCTCCTGATATGCTTGTATGGACTGTGCTGCTCCTCCTCTCAGCTCCCCAAAACTGTGCTGGGAACCCATGATCCCAAGGCCTTCTTGCCTCTGGGCTCTACCACCAGCTTTAAAACTGCAGCCTACCTCCTGGGCTGGTACTAAATGGTATGTGTATGTGATCGTTCGTATTGGGTACGTGACCTGCAGTGATGCATGCAGGCAAAATGGAAATATGTGAGAAGCAACATTACCAGTATGTCCAGAGGGACAAGCTCTGATGACATACATGCACTGCCACATTCAGACATGTAGCCCTCACTACCTGCAGCAACATCCAGCTCAAATGAAAGTCAACATGAACCAAAAAGGAAAAAGCTCGACAACACAACCCCTTGGCCAAATGAAACTAGTTTGAAAGCCCAGCTGCAAAAAATATGGCCAATAACAATTTTAATTCTCATATGATGAGTAATGTCTCCTGGCATCTAGCAAGCAGTCGACATCAGGATAGCAGCAGCCTGAGATGCCTAATGATAATGACTGAGCCCTCCTGGTACTCCATGAGTAGGCAACTGTGGAGCTGATCTCGGCAGCTCCTGAACCGGTGTAGTAGGTACAAACCATACCATTTCCCAGCTCAGTTTTCAGCAGCTGGTTGAGCTTCTGAACTGAGATAGTCTTTGAAGCCCACCCACTGCTCCTGCAGACACCAAAGGGGAGGTACCTCACTGCACAAGAGCTGAGCAATACCTTTCCTTGTGGAAGATACCCAGCTAGCAAGTGTCTTCCCTGCCTCTTTTGGAGGCTCTAACCTTTTCAACGGGAAAGTTGCAAGCTGTATTTGCAATCCATGAATATGATCTCTGAAATGTAGTTATTTCTTTGAAGGATGCTAGCCCTCTCTTGCAGGAACTCCAGCTCTCACTTTCCCTTCTGCTCTCTAGACTATTAAACCAGAGATTACACGTTACTGTAGGTAAGTTAAAAACTACTAAAAATGGTTTGTGATCTACTAAAAACCTCAGGAGTTTTATCTAGCATTTTGGGTAACTGTGTGAACTGTGTAAAGTGTTGCCTAACTTGCTTGGTCTGCTGAAGGTTTGATGTGGCTTGAGCAACGTAATGAAAAACTGTTGCCACACTTAGTCATTAATGAGCAGAGGGCCATATATCTCACTCATTCAGGTCATGTGCCAGCAATGACAGAATTTTTCAGTGTGTTGTTATTGCTCAATGTGTTGTGCAACCACTGGACTGCACCCAGTACCTTATTAATTCAAATAGCATGGTGCCAGCCTCAGATCAAGGGGAGCTAGGGACCTCATGCAGTGTCAGTGGTTTGCTTGCATTGTTTTCTATGCCAACAGCTGTGAACATTCTGGACAGGAGTGATGAAACTTACTGTAGTTGGGTTCTTTCTGATGACCAAATGAGCAGAGAAGTGGCAAGTAGCCATATTGCTTCATACTGATAGATGAAAAAAAGTCTGCAAGTATATTTGTTTGCTTAAGGGTTTTTCATTCCCTTCCCACATTACGAACAAATGTGTTTATGCATTTTTTCTGTGCTTTTGCAATATCAGGGATGCTGCGTCCTCTCTTATTTCTCACTGTTGATGGAATACTTGTAAAGTACTAAAGAGGTGCCTAACATACAGACATGACTCATGACTCTAAATCTGATTGCCAGTTGCCAGCCCTGAATAATTCCCAGGTTCCTTTTCCTGCGCTCCCCTAGGTACAGCTCTTTAGGATACATAATCTTTAGTATCGGCTCCCAAGCCACCTGCTCTCTCCTCACCTGCTGCTCTTTCTCTCTTGGCTTGAAATGTCTGGCTAAGGTTACTGGCTTGAAGGACCTAACAGCTGCTGAGCTGGGTTATTATCCACAAAGAAAGGAGCTAGGGAAATAGATAGACCAGTAACTTAGTTGTATTTTTCCCTCTCCAAGCGAGGAACATTCATAAGGGTGAAAGGCAAGAAAAGAAGCTTTGTTTGAATTGTCGGCTTTGAGTCCTGTCTCCTGTTGCCTCGAGAGTGATGGATCTACATGGCTTCTGCCAGCCCAAAGCTAATTCTTAGTAACCAATAAAATAGTTTTTCCTCTGTACTGACAGAGAGCTCCTGTTAGCTCACCCTGAAGTTGCATTAGCTGTTTTTCGTAACTCTTTTGCAAGGCTTTGTATGTCTGTGTCCAGCTTGTGTTTTATCACATCCTTATTCAAGATGCAGCCTGTGCTTTTCTCTTCTCCACACTGCCTCTTGTGAGCCTGGGATGAAACGTTTATTTCTTGGTGTTTGTCCTTCCACATGGTTGTATTAAAAAGTACTTTGACTGAATGGGCCCATGGCCAAGTAACCCAGCCCATGCCCTGTGGCTGATGGTCGTAGATACTTCCCTGTCGCATGTGAGGATTTTTGCAGGAGTCGAACCATCTGGAAGTATTGTGCTGCTTTTAGGCATAGTTGTCAGACAGTACAGTGTGATGATGATGATGATGATGATGATGATTATTATTATTATTATCCTTTTCTTTCCTCTCTATCCTTCTCCTTCTTACAAAATAAAAACAGATTTAGTACCACAATGTACCCCTGAGACCTGGTGGACTTTGGTGTAAGAATATTTCTAAAGAGACCCATTCAACAGCTCCTGCTTAAATTCTTCTTTCCACTCTCCTCCCATAATGGAACACTCTTACTTCTCCCTTCAGTGGTTTCCCTCTCTCTAGCAAACACCCTTTGCACAAGCCAGTTGGCATTTCTGAAGAGAGTGAGCCTGGACCAAAGGAGTTTCCACACTTCTGATTCAGGATGTAGAGATTACAGAAGGGGTCAGCCCACAGAAACAAGCAGGAGGGTTTAGCTGGTCTGCCTGGGGGGTCTTGGCTCTACATTTTCAGTCCAAGAAGGCCACAGGACCAGCCATTGCAAGTGTACTTTAAACCTGGCTATGAGCAGGAAGACCTCAGAGACAGGAAGGCCACATGAAAAAGAGATGACCAGGGAGAGACCTCTGATGATCTGATTTCTGCATATACACAAGCTAGAGACTATTATTTGCCCTGTGGACAAGCGGGATTCCCAAGAGTTGGCATGAATCAATGTTTGCTAAGCGGCTGTCTTCTGTTTTGAAGATGATCCTCTGAAGTCCTGAACATGAACGCCAATAGATGGTGATCTCTGGTATAGTGAATATGTATGTAGAAGTGTTTTCCATTACAAGAACGTACATTTCAGTACCATTTAGAAAGCAACACTTTGGCTGTATACAAAGTGCAACAGGTATTTTGCCCCATTAATATGGCCATTTGCATACTTGCAGTTTCCTGTTGTGTCAGGCAGTGCTTCTGCAATAACATTCAGCCTGTCATCTTAATGAAAATAAAGCATGTGAAGCCAAAGAAGGCAAATAATCTGTCCACTGACGTTTTAGGGAAATGGATGTATTTTTGTGTGTATATTGTATGAGGACATTTCTATTTTTCCTACCACTATCTAGGTGTGTGATTACAGGGTAAGAGAAGAGTAGTGTCTTTTTACGTTTGAGCAGCTGGGTGCCACCTTTAAACAAAAGACATTTTAAAGTGATTATTATTAGTTTTCAGAGTTAAATGACCTAGTTGTCAGGACGGAGGTAGTACATACCTTATGCCACTCTGAAAGAGGCAGAAGAGAGACTGCTATGATCAGAGATCATAATGCAGTTGCAAGATCAAGTACTTTGAAAAGCACTTTGAAATCCATTGAAAAGCATTTTGCTAGTTCTGGACATCACCATGGAGCAAACAGGTTTCCAGAAGGATGTGTCAGAGCTGTGGGAATAGTAATGGACACAACCAGCAGCTGGTGACAAGTCTGTTGTTCTGCACTGTCTGTGTGAAGTGACTTTTGGGGAAATGTAGATATCAAAGGAGGTCCGTGCACCACCACACCAGCAGGGTGGGGAACCTTGCAGCCAGCCCCAGCTGCAGTATGAAACTTTAATTGCTTTGCAACCCTGTTGCAGAGTGGGAGCAGGACCCCTACAAAACATGGCAGCGGGTCTCAGAAACGTGCAGCAGTTTGTGGGGCAATGATCACGGCTGCCCTGCCAGCATGCTCCCGTGTTAGGCTGCTCCCTCAGACAGAGGGGACCTGGTGCAGCGGTGAGTCCCCCTCCACCGCCTGTGCTCCTCATTTCTGCCTACACCCAGCACACACCTTCCCACCTGTGTGCGTGTGCAGGCGTGTGTGCATGCATTTGGGAGGCTCAGCCCCAGCCTGGAGCACACGGAGTGCTGCAGCATTATTACCTGGCAGTGGGGCACATTCCCCACTAGTAGATGCTGGTGTGAAGACAAACACTTCTTAGCCAGCTGCTGAGTGTGCTTGTGGAGTGAGGGGTCGCACAGGCGTGAATGGAACATGGTTTCTCTGCTTCTGGGATGAGACCAAGTCCAGAAGAGGAGGTCAAAGAAAACCCTAAGGGATCCGGTTGAGTGCTGGTCTTGGGGCTTTACAGGGTGACTTCAGCTCTGTTGCCAAAGTGGCACAAGGCTTGGCTTATACCAAAGACATTCATTTTGGCTGACAGGATGGCAATAGATTAATCAAGCAGAAAAAGCAGTGAGGACAAGAAGCTTTAACCCTTCTCTGTTTTCTCACAGGCTCTGGAAAGGGGGAATCAGTCCCCAAGCCACCCTTGATCATATGCATGCAACCTCCTTGTCTAGCCCGCTTTCTGACTCCCCTCTGGTGTTCAGGCAATATTCTTCCACCACCCCACTTCTCTGAGGCTGTTGGCAGTCCTAGGGTGTCCTGCGTGGGGGCTGGGAAACCTGCAGTGAACTGGCCAGGCTGGAGAGGAAACTCCAGAGTTGCCCCCTGTAACTGCTGCCTCCTGCTGCACTGTCCCTTACCAGCCCTGGGGGAAGTTTCTGAATCCTTGGTTCGGATATGCCACCCCTGTGGAAGAGAAAAAAACATTATCAGCTCAGTTAATGTTAAACAGATTGTTATTTTGGAAACTAAGCACCAGAAAGTATGTTACTGATTAACTGTCCTCTCCTGCCCTGGCTGTACCTGATCTTGGGAAGAGAATGGCACCATGCACTGCTGTCCTCCAGCTTCTGTGGACATTGCATGGACCCTTGTTTAAAAAGAAGTAGGTGCTCATGCGCCTGCTGTACCATTAGAGCAGCTACCGTGTTCTTCTGTCAGTGCTTCCACTGTTTAGACTGCTGTGTGATTTGTTTGGGTTGACTTTTTGATTTTAAAATATCTACAAGTACAGACTGTGATGGCTTATTAATAATGCAGTGCCTTTTTTTACACAGGGATGCCTCAGAACTTGCCTGAATCCAGTCAAAAGGCTTTATTTTAAAATAACTATCATTTTTTTTGTTTGGTTGTTTTTTGGTAGCACATCTGCTCCACACTGAGTTCATTTGTGCAGGTTTCTGTTCACCTCAGATTTTAATATTAAAGTGATAAACCCTGGAGTGGAAAGGTGGTGGACACAATGGTGTCTTGCAGAAATGCCACCAGACATGAGGCTGACAGCAATACTGCCAGGCATTGCTGTAAGGATCTTTGTTTCTTTGAGTCATGCATGCAGCTACAGCCTCTTCCTTCTGTGCCTGTCTAAGGGCAGAACTCTGATGGTTCAATGGATGCTACTGTTAAGACAGTGAGTGGAGAGAAAACAATGCAAAATTCATTAGCAAATCCATTGCTTGCACACTCACAGAGGCTGGAAAAAGCAAAAATCCAACAGCAACACTTGCAGAGCATTCAGTCAGCTCCACCTTCAGCTGTGCATAATCTTCAGGTATTCCTGGATAAGGATCAAGGTCTAGGTTTGTGGTGTGAGGAGGGAGGAGGAGGACTGCAGCTGGAAGCCCTAGATTTGACTTGAGTATGTAGCACTCAAAATCAGGTGTGGTGCAAAGTCTGCTGTCTATTCCATCAGGAAAGTAGCATTTGAGCTTGATTCCTTACTGTGGCTGATCTCTTCAAGAAGGACAAACCCTACTTTCAGCATAAAGGATACAGGCTCAAGTTCCAGATTATTATTTTTAAGAAGTCCTAATCCCTCCAATTAAAAACCTTCCAGCACAGCTCTAGGCAAAGATGGGATTTGGTGACTATACTCATAATTTTTTTTTTCTTTCCTAAATGGTAGTTCCCTGTTCTCTGCCACCCCACTTAGTAACCTGCTTTTCCCACTGTTTGGATTCTTGCTTATGTTGCTTTTCCAGTTTTTCTTTCTGAAGGGATTGCCTCTTGTTCCCAAAGACATCCTTTCATCAACTTGGGCAGTCCTTCAAAAAAGGAAGCAGCCAATGCAAAGCATTTTGAGTCAGAAATCCTTATGGAAGAGCTAAACACAGCAGAGCAGAAACCAGGTCAACGGTAGCTCTCATGAGAATTTAGCTCTATCCCTGGCATGTCACTTCTGATCTGTGTCTCCCCCAGCCCTTCTACTTCCCTGTATGGTCACACCTATGCCAGAAGGAGAGGTATGCTTAAAATCATTGTGTGGACAAGGCAGGTTGCACTGACCAGTCAAAGCATGTTTCTGCTTTCCCTTAGGAAAATTTCATCAGCTAATGCACTAGAAACATGTCCTTTCTCCTTTGCCACCCCCATTAGTGAAGACAAAGCCCGTCTGCTCTTCTTCAGGATAGCATTTGAGGAGTGAGGACCAGCTTTTGTTCTATCTGTACGGTACCCATCAGACATATTCCATGTCTGTTCAGCAAGAATATTACAAAACAGAAGCAGAAAACACCATATGCTCCCCCTTTGTGGCGATATTTGAGTTACCGTGTCATGAGGAACAGCCAAGAAGCTTGAATTTGGACCCTTGGGAATTGGAACAAATTTATATTCTGGTTTTATTATATATCCCTGTGATATATGATGGCACCATTATCAACTGGAGTGTATACCGCCCCCCTTCAGTGGAGTGTAGCTCCCAAGTGCAGCCCAGAGATGAGCTATGACAGTGCTCCCACCCAGTCTTCATGTGGCACAACGTCTGCCAGGGCTGAGCCATCCGTCCGTACTCAGGTAAGAGATTTTCCAGGTTGCAGCCTGGCAGCAGGTGGTGCATTGTGGTTAGAAACTTCTCAAGAGCTGCTTTCTGCCTTCTGCCATGGCACAGGGGCAATTGTAACGGTTTGCTGGCACCCCCTTTCTGCCCTACCTCGTGCACAGTCTGTGGCTCTTTAGTCCCTGGTTCCCTCCACTTCCATCCTGTACTTTCTCTTCTGCTCCATGAAGGATGATGAGCCTAGCATGGAGCTGCACCAGGAGGCACTGCTAGCCAGTAAGGAGAAAGTTAAATTACAAGCCCTTGCAACACACTGTGCAACGATGTTAGGGGCAGTATATGCCTGCTAATGTACTGCTAGAAATATCTTTTGAGCTGCTGCTTAGCTGTGAGGAGTTAATGTATGTTTAAACTTGTGCTTCGGAGATTCCCACGGCTTTGGAGAGGTAGGATTTCTGGTAGAGCATAATATCCATTTTTCATGATGCAGTTGCAGTAACATGATGCCAGTGGGACGGCTTGAAGAGTTTGAACATAACTGGAGCATCCTGATGGGTCCTGAGTAATGTTTTATCTGTGATTGTAACGTGTGGATGCACAGAGAGGGTAATTTTAGCTGTTTGCATGTATTTAATCCTTTATAGTAATTCAAAATGCAGTCAATTTGATGGTCTGTCTCTGTGACCAGCTTTTTACTTTTTAATTTGGTGCACATTGCTACAATTATGATATTACATGAGAATCTTGGCTTTAAAATAAGTTTATAAAGAACATTTGGAATTTTAATGATGAAATTTTACTTTTAAGTGACTACTGTCAGTGGATGGGAACCACAGTGCTCAAATATGAGGAGTTAAGCTCACTGAAATTGAGATGCTTATCCACATTTCTACTTTTAGGGGCACTTGTTTCACAGTTCCAGACATTTCCTCACATACACCAAAACCATTTCAAAATGAGTCAAGATTCTCATGCAGTATCTTGCTTGGGAAAGCTAGAATGCTCAGAAAATCACAAAATTGGAAGAGTTAGCCATACTTACGATTTAGTGGGACTGAATTCAGGGTTGGGGAAGGTGCAAGACCAGAAAGGAACTGTAACTAAATCCCTTCAAGACTGTCATGCCAAAGCAAGCCATTGTACAGCTATAGCTGCAGGTACTAATCCTGCTGAACAAGGAGGACTCTCCTTCCCCAAGTGAAATGTGCCATGAGTTTCCTAGGGTTCCTCACTAGGAAAACCTGCACCCCTGCAGTGTGTGCTGCCTCAGTTCCACAGAGCATCCAGCACTGAAATTTTGAAGAGGATGCAATTCCCAAGGAATGTATTTCTTTATCACACCATTGTGCTTAATTAAATAGCTCCAAAGAATCAGCACGGACTATTTTTTTCACAATGTGATTTTTATTAGTAATTTTTTTCAGCCTAGCAGATGCCAGCATGCAAAATATGCAAAGAGCGAATCTCTTCTTCCAAGTGTAAATATTTACAGATCATATTCAATGGTATTTAGTACTCTGCAAACATATTGTCAACAGTTCTATCCAGACTCTTCCCTAATTGCAGCCTTAACAGTTGTCAGAGGGTTGTCCTCTGTGAAATAATGGTTACGGAAAAAGCTGAAGAGGTTCTTGGCTTAATTAGACTGGAACTATATCAGAGGTGAATCTGGCCCACACCAAGTTAAAATGCTGTTATAGGAGCTTGTACCACATGCGGACTTAGAAGGATGATGCTTCTAGGGGGACATCTCTTCCAAGCAGGCTGGGAATGTCTCCTGGCACTGGGTGAAAAGGGCCATTGCAATACAGGGCAGGGAGGTCCAGCCTTCCATCTGTTGTAAGGAATGTAGTTCCACCTTTTCTCAGACATAATAGGAGATGTGTGACTATTCTTTGTATTGCATCAACTAGCTAAGTTTATTTGAATACTCCAGAAGAGCAAATATTCCCTATCCCAATTACCATCTGTTCTTAAAACAGAAATGTGTTATTTCACAAATGCAGACCTGCTAGAGACTGAGGTCTCTAGCTCAGTCAGTGCAAAATCCCTGAATGGGTTAATGTCTGGGACATAGCTTGAGTATATTTGAGCCATTTCCATTTAAACTAATATCCTAAAATCCCCTTTCCTGCACCTCCAGCCCAATCCCCTTTGATAGCATTTCATTACATCCCATAATCTCTGCTCTCCTGACAATCTGGAATAAATACCAACCAAGTGAAAGCTCAACAGTGGCTTAGCCCTTATTTATATTCTTTGAAAACCTGCTATTGCAAGCATGTCTTAGCACCCCAGATTTTCACACGAGGGATGTAAAGTTGCAAAGATCTCTATAAACACTTCAAAATTATGTCCTCTGGGATTCTCAAAGGAAACAGCCCAACCTACTGACATTCCCCATGCATCCTAGGGAGAGGTGGGCGAGGGCACATTCATGACATCCCATTCTCTTTGTTTGCATGATCACAGCTTTTTTTCAGTGCTTCTATTTTCCCACTGCACATCTGGGCTTCTCCATGTGCATTTTTTTTTCTCCCAAGACTGTTTTTCCCAGCTATGTGCTCGTTCCCCACTACACCAGCCCTAAGGGCCTTGTGCCCTCCTGCTTTGCTCAACTGCTTCACATTATTTCCTCCATCGTTGTGCTTGGTTCTGCCAGATAATCTGTTCTACAGCACAGTCCTCCTCCCCCATTCAGCTGTCTCTTCTAATTCTCTTAAACTGCAGAGCTTCCTTCTCCCTTCCTCCTTCTCTGGAAAGGAGGGGAGGGAGTATTTCAGTAGATGTCAGCATCCTACATGAATGATGAAATGATATATCAATACAATATATGCACAAATATGCTTTAAATTGAGTCGTTAATGTGCAGTGCTAGCCAGCTCTGCATTTTGTCTACTTTTAATTAACTGATGGACCAGGGTATCAACTCCTCCTCCTCCTTGCTCATTTTGAGAAGCCAAACTGTGTGTTCTAAAATTACATTGGGATGTGTGAATCATTTCAGCATCACTTTCATCTACGGCCAGATTAGCAGTAGCAGCTGAAATCCTTACATGATTTGAGGTAGGACATGCTCCTTCTTTACCTGTTTGATGCCACAATCACTATGTAAAGCATCTGACAGTATGGACTGTGCCTGTGTGTGCACAGTGCTGTTTTCTGCACTTTGTGATGACTCTTCTTTGGGTGATCTGGAAATACTGCTGCGAAGGAGCTGAATGCAGGAGGTAGTGTGCTTGCTCTGAAATGGGCACCCATGGCTTAAAGAAAGCCCTGCACCATCTGCCACTTCACAGAGCTGGCTCCACACTTCAGGATGCCACTCAGACATACATGTCTCTGTATATACACGTACCTAACGCGGTATATAAAAGCTTCACGGCTCCACCGTTGCTAGGGCTTGCCCCAAGCAGCTGTGGGCTGCCAATGTGCAAAATTTTGGCATAGGCAGCAACACTAAAAATAGCAATCAGCAAGGCGTGGAGTTCTGCGATTCGATACATACCTAATTCAGCAGCGTTCCCTACTTAGAGCAGTGCTGCTGCCAGCGGACTATCATGTCTAGTGGAACAGACTTGCCTAGTTTAGGGATGATATGAGAAAAGTTGTATCTAGATTAGGGTGGAATATGGCTGGTGGAATAGCTGGCGGAGTATTTTTCATACTCCAGGGTAGCAAGAAGCTGTTAGCCTGCACATTTTCCTCATTTTTCCTCCTTGGTGGCGATTATGAGAGCTTGGACCCAACTCGTTCATTGTTCCTCTACTTAGCTTGAAATAAGTAAATCCTGTGGTTTGCTTGCAGAAAACACAGGCCGAACGCGCCGCCATCAAACGGAGTTTTGCCCAAGGCACTCCCACGGCCGACGGGGGCGGGAGGGGGTCGCCTCTGAAAATTCGGGAGGGGAATGGAAATTCCTCCACTGGCTGGAGCTTCGCCCCGGCGCACGGCAGCCCGAGGCCTAACAAACACGGACCCTACGCGGCAGGCGTGGTCAGGGTGATTTATAGCTAACAGCAGCAGAGAACCGGCAGCGGGGCCGGCGCTAACGCTCGGAGCCTGGCGAAGAGCCGGCGGGCCCGTGGCGAGGGCGGCGAAGC
>JAVJGJ010000002.1:33698674-33711122 GCA_035590215.1 Microhierax caerulescens | reverse complement strand
CCTGGCAGTGAGTTGAGCCATCTCACGTATGAACTGTCCATACGAGCTGCCCTTCACTTCTGCATTTGTAGAGGCTTCTGTCCTTGAATTGGTGTTGCGACTCCTGTTCTGGGGAGCTCTCCTATGAGGATGGGCTGGGAGAGCTGGGACTGCTCAGCCTGGAGAAGAGAAGGCTCCAGGGGATCTTGCCAAGGTATATAAATACCTGAAGGGAGGGTGTTCTTTCAACGGTGTCAATGGGCACAAACTGAAACACAGGGTTTTCTCTCTGAACATCAGGAAATACTTTCTCACAATGTAGGTGACTGAGCCCTGGCGCTAGTTGCCCAGGGAGGTTGTGGAGTCTCCATCCTTGGGGATACTCAAAACCCATCTGAACGTGGTCCTGGGCAACTGGCCATAGGTGGCCCTGCTTTAGCAGGGGAGTTTAACCAGATGATCTCCAGAGGTTCCTCCCAACCACAACCAGCCTGTGACTATATGAAAACTGTGCAGAGAGCTTCTTTAAAATCTAACTGGAAGTCATAACTGTCCAAGCTACCTGGTACAAAATGAACTTGGTTTGCGTGGTGTGCCAGGTTCACATGTCTCTGGAATTGCTTCTGGCTTTTGTCATCTGAACTGTATGTCCACACCACTGCTTCAGGGCCTTTATTGAAAGTGGTGCAGTGGACATTTGGTCGTAAGAGCTGCAGGGCTGGTTCATCAGTCAGCTTACTGCGCCAGGTTAGTGGACCTTAAGTGCATGAGACTGTGTGAGAGAGAAGCAGAGGTCTGTCTAGTACAGTATTGTCTTCAACAGTGGTAAGTAGTGTTGGGTAGAGACATTGTTCCCCAGCACTTGGTATCACGAGACCCTCTGGCAGTTCAGTTAAAAGCTGATATCGTCCCAATGTTCTTTTTCCCTTCAAATCTTTTGTGTGCATTGAATAGCAGAGGCTCCAGCACAGGAGGTGGAACTTCACTGGTGGCCGCTTGTCCTTGTGAAAACCTACGGCTTCTTTCTGCTCTTTGTTTTCTATTCTAATTTGTTAGCAGTCCATGCTAAAGCTTTTCTTTATAGCCAACGGCATCTTAGTTTGCATTAGAACTTTGAAATGGTCCCTCACCAAAAACCTTCATACAAATCCACATGTAATGAATAGCCTTGAAGATTTTAGATATGGAGGATAATTTCCTTCTACAGAAGCTACATTGACTCTTCCATGAAGCAAGGTGATAACTGACACCACGAACTATATCTTCATCTGTGATGGTGGTTTTTGATAGATGGCCAACAGCTTGTATTTGCTGTGTAGACAAGGCAGGATCCGCATGTTCTGGCTACAGTGGCCATCTCTGAGGTGGCAGGAGTAGGTAGGTGCTGTGGCTGCAGTGCATTGCTGTGTCTGGGGTATACCTGGCTGGTGGGCACGTTTTGGGCAGTGGAGCCAGCAGGGAATGCAATGTCATGAGCCTACTAATGGTTCCGTGACTTCATTTTATGCGGGTCACAGGTTCTGCTAGTTCTGCTAGACTTACACATATAAAGTTGAACACGTGCTTTGTGTGTGTGAAGAATTGCTGCCTGAGGCAGGGACGCTGATAACGTTCTTCAGGGACACTTGCTGCTTGGGCTTGAGAAGCAAGTGGCATGGAGGGAGCTGTAATGCAGATGGCTTTCGGTACCAGCTGACTCAAAAAGCAAAGGCACGGAAATTTGGTTCCTGTTCTATGTAACAAACAGCTTTTGCCTGGATCCGGTGTATTCATAGATTAACGTTTGTTGCTTTTCAGTCTGTTGCAAAGGGAGCAAGGATTTCTAGGCTTTGAAAAATCCGGTAATATCTGGAGGCTGGATATGTGTTGGTGCAATGAATACATTCAGCAAATAAACAGCTGTAACAGAAATGGATTTCTGGTGCTGATGACCCATCTCTGTAAGGAATATCTGAATGAAAGAGAGTTTTAAACTAATATATAAACAGAAAATGCTGTCGAGATGTGGGGTTGTGGGTTTTGGTTGTGCTTTTTTTTCCCCCTGCAGGTTTTGTCAATATTAGCGAGCAGTTCTTTCTGGGTGGTATGTTCTCCACTTGGTCTTTGACCCCTCTGAAAGTGAAGCCAGATGTAACGCAAACTGTGGAGTGGGCAAGCTGTCCCCTGGGGGCAGCCCCAAAACTGCAAACCCTTCCGCTGAATGAGCTCTTAGGTTATTGCATGTCTTGGGACAGATTTGTTTGCTGAACCATATTGAAATCAGTAAGATTACACCTGCAGAGGTTCCTTCTGGAGTTAAAATACACACTCCAAAATTGTGATTTGTTAGGTATACCCCACAGCATGCTCAAGCATTCACATTTACAGTTGCTTCTGAGCAAGATAGAGTGGATGGCATCCAACAAACATGCAGCTATCACGCTGGATTTTGTGTGGTGATTCATCTGCATAAAGGATGTCTGGGTGAAGGGGAGAACTTGTAAATAAAATATGTGTGCAAATTTATGTCAGTATTTTTCTCTTGTCTCCAGGAAAGTTATTGCTGGAGGGAAGTAAAGGAAATGTGCAGCACCTTTAAAAAGCAAAGACTGAAATGCTGGGGTTGCAGTTTGAGTGGTTAGAGATTGATGTTGTAGATGTTAACATGTGGGAAGAGAAAATTTTCTATCTTGACCTATCAGTGTTAAGCAAGATTTGATGTGTAATTCCTCTTCAGATGCCTGCCATAAAACAAAACAAAACAAAAATACAACCCCCAAACCCCCAGCCCATGCTGTGAACATCTAATCGTCACTGCAGGGCGCTTTTTCTGCTCTGTTATCTGCTTGGGGATGTTTTCCTCACAATATTGTTTCAGGCAATTGAAATGGAAGTGTTGTCCTGTCAAGTGGCTCAGATGCCCAAGAGGCTGAGACAGAAGCTGGATTTTATTGGGAAGATGGTGGAGGCAGAAGTGCTGCTTTTCTAGGGCAGAGATAAGCCTGTGATTTCTTCACACTTTAAAATGAAACTCGTTAACATTCTTCCACCGAATGCTGAAAGTACTTGACTGTTCAGTTACAGCTAGGCTGTCTGGAAAATGAGGGAGTTTAAGGTGTGAGCTGTTATAATAGCTTTGCTAGAACCTGCTGTGGGTGCCTTGCATCGCTTGAGGTGCAGCTGGTAGGGGAGATGGCGTCTCTGTGCCTTGCTGAAGCTTATACTCCCTGTGTGCCTCCAGTATCATCGCTCTGAACTGGGACCATGGACCTGGAACAGATTGTCTTCTGCTGGAGAACCCTTCTTTTTCATGGTCGTTCACCTGAATGTGATCTGCACTTCTGCCTTCTGAAGTCCTCATGGTTACTGATGTTAGGGTAGTAATTTGCTGATGGAAAGGTGTCTGCTACAATGTCAACCTGAAAACACAGCTCTAAGCCGATGTCGTGCCTTCACTAAATACATAAACGTTCTATAGCCAAGAAGAGGTGGTGCAAATGTTTCGTTGCTGGTAGCTAGAGCCTGTTGCTAGCTTTAGGTGCAGGCTAACCATGCTAGCTAACAGACACGCAACTCAGTCACAGCTTCTGGCCTTGGAGAGGTACTGTCACAGTGTCCCACTTGGAGTTGATTCTTCCCAAAGTGGAGCATGCCAAGGCTTTTCTCCATTAAAAGCAAACACACTTTTTTTTTTTTAGCACTGTGACAGGTTTTCTAAGACTTAATCCTTGCTAGATAGAGAATTGTCCTGTTGCCTCTTGCTTTATAAGCCTAAAGACTGATTTCTGTGTGAAAGGCCAAAGTGCCCCCTTTAAGGAGGTGCTTCAGGGTCTGCAAAAGGAAACTTTGGAATCAGAGAGGAGAGCTGAGGCTTGTTGCCCAACTTTCAGTGGAAACGTTCTTTCTTTCTCTTTTGTTTGTCTTTGAAAGTCAGCAGCTTCATACTGGTGGAGCCTGATGCCCACTGGTTGTTAATGAAGAAAGTGAAAACCTGGCATCAGTTGCAGTCTTCCTTCATATTCCTTTCCCAGGGCACCTTGTGCCCAACCGTGCTTTAAGGCTAGGGGAGTTAACTTTCTCTGCCTCTTTAATTTTTGGCCTTTTGGAAGGGAGCATTGGCATTAGATAGACCAGAAACAGCTTGGGAAGCTGCTTTCCAGCTTCTTACTGAGATGACCACAGCCTTCCACAAAGGACCCTTCACCAAGACCTGAGATGATGCCAGTTCTCCACTAAACTCCATAATAGAGAGTGAACCTGAGGAGGAGAGGAGATTGCTGGTCCTCTGACCCATACAGTCACTTAAAAGATAGCTTTAGAATTCTGAGTGTGTTGTGTATGCTGAGCTCATCTTTGGACCAGGGTGGCCTGATCGTGTTGGTATTTTGGCTTTCCTAGTTAGCTGTTCCTCCTCATTACAAGATCAGAGCATATTTGGCATAACATCAGTAGCCAGAACTTTCTAATGGGTTCAGTCTGTGGTGGTGCTGCTTTTAGGTCACAACGCCTAGAAGAGTAAGAACCTTTTTGCTTTTGTTTCAGGTTCAGGCGTTAGGAGTTGAGAGAGGCTTCAGCTTCATTTTTCCCATATTCTGTTGCTGTACTGCTGAGCAAAAATTGAGATAAGCACTGAGGCATCCAAGAATGCTTCAGAAAATACCTGTATTTGGACCTCATCTATCCACTGAAATATAGAACACAAAGGACATTATGGGAAAACATGCCAGTTTTCACTTCCATGTCTTTGGTATAAGTTAAACTGATGTTTGTGGTAATCTTTCTTGGTGAGCTGCGCTGCTGACTGTCTGTAGATGCCCTTGGTATTCAGGTAACCCTGTGGAATGGTTTTGGAGTCCTCATTAGCAGCATCAGAGGCAGATGCAGAGACAGACACACCTTCCATACTGAGCTCAGAAAAGTTCAGAAGAACCTGCTACTGCTTGTGTAGTCCCTCTTCCATGAGTAAGGGGCTTTTTGGACTCGAAGAGCTTGGAGCTCAAACCAAGCTTGTTTTACTTTGACCTATTAAACAGTTAGCGTCAGGACTCAAGTAAGTTCCTCTGAAACTGGAAAGAGGAAACCTAGAATGAGGCAAGAAAACATGCCTGCTGCCCTGTTGCTGTGTGGGAGATGAGATCCAAGAGCTGGGCTGAAGCACTTCTACAGATGCTGCCTTGGCAGCCACAGACACCCATGAGAGCGAGGAGAGGGGAGGATGTTTTCCCTCTAGGTTCTGATGACCCATAATTTTAAATTCAGGATGGTGCATGACTTGGAGACCTACTGGCTATGAAGAACCTACCACAGGGAAGGGCAGCAAGAATGAGGAGAGCTGCTACTGCGTTTGATTAGTGCTTTGTTTGGAAAAAAAATAGACTTGGCTAAGCTTCCCCACCCACCCTGCCCTGTGATTTCCACATCTTTCAAGCTGTCAAAATCACAAAGTGGGGAGGCATGTGCCAGCAACCTTCATTCGATATTGCTATAAATGGCTTCCTGGCTTGGAGAGTTTGGGAAGAATCTTTTGATTTGTGCTAACTTATATATGGGGAAAAGCTCCTTGGTATCATACTGCATTATGATAAGCTGGAATGTCTTTTTGCTGCATCTCACCTGGCAGACTTTCCATATAAAGCTACCTTTGCTTTTTAACCAGAGTTGTTAGTTTAGAAAGAAGAAACCTCCTATAATGTGGGAACCTTCAAGTTGTTTTGCTTGTAAGGCTAACCAGAGGTGGAGGCATGTATCTTCTAAAATATATACACGTTTTTTTAAATTCTTCATATTTCAGGATATGCACAAAGATCCTATAGCCAAAATTCTTTCTTTTCTTGCAGTTCTTTTAGCGCTGAGCAGAAGTTCCCCTTCAGCCATTGCACTGGCACCATGTGTTGGCTGTGTCCAGGCTGTCTGAACTTTCTTCTCAGTTTCTGAGCTCTCCACAGTATTGCCCGATGCTTTTGTAACGTAGGGTCTCATGACTGCTCTGTGTAAGCCTACTGAAAACCACACACAGGCTTCAATTCCTGAGCAAACTTGCACAACCTTGTGTTTTACATGGAGAAATGTCCTCTCTTTTTACACACCTAAAATTAGCATTATGGCTATGTGAACCTATAGAGGGGCATAATGTTTTATTAAAAATATCTGGAGTGAAAAACAGTGCTGGAACTAACAACTTCAGTGAAATTTAACTTGACCTGTATTACCAAGAAATTGCTGACAGGGGTAAAATTCTGCAGGGCAGGTGGCGGGTGGGTGACCAGACTTTAACACATCGGCAGTTCTGTTTGCTCCAAAAGTAGCACTTGGTTAATTGTACCTTCAGGCTGAAGTTGCTGGGTTTTTTTAAGTCTGTTAGCTCTGAACTTGGCAGTTTTGTATTGAATAGTACCTGGGACATGATTTATTCCTGTGCACGTATACTGTGCTGGTTCTAGCTTCTAATGCCATCTCTCAGCAAGCAAGAAGCACCCGCACTTCTGCAGGCACTTAGGGAAGCGGCAATCCTGACCTTGGCTTTTACCCTTCTTGAGTTCCTTTGCTCTATATTAGCTCAATGGCTGCAGAGTTCATGTGGGAGCCCACGGGGATGGTTCCTTTGAGAGCCTTGTTGAAAGCTGTTTAGTTTGAAGCACATGGTGTGAAGTGCCCTGTGTATGATGTCCCGTTTCCATGAGACAGCAGCGTGTCTGAAAATTTGCTAGCAGTTTCGGGTGCAGACCAGACCAGGGAAGGTTGCAGTTGAGCCATAGCACACATTTTTATAGCTTGGAGGTATTTTTGTTGACAGATTTATTGTCCAGTCACATCTTTATGCAGTTAGCCTTTGGCAGTTCATTTTTCTTTATATTAAAACTGGATTGTTTCAGATATTCCAAAACAAGCCACATTTTCATAAGTGAAATGGCTGCCTGGTCATTTTTCCTAGGAAAAGCCTCCTGCTGAGTAGTGCTTCTCACCATCTGAGCTGCAGAACACGATGCTAATATGGGTGAGAAAGGATGATGGATGGGTGATACTGGTTTTGGGGTTTTAGGCTTGAACATTTGTTTGCTCAGGCGAAGTGTGATGGCAATGAAGCTTCAATGGTGCCAGCGTGGGCTGGCCTCGTTAGTGGGGTAACAAATGCATAAGCTGTACCTTGTGCCCTGAGAGAGACATAGGGTGGGGGGGACCGAGGCACAGAAAGATGGAGATGGGTAAAGCTAGTAATATTAAAAACAAAACTAACCAAAAAACCCAACCCACAAAACCCAGTGCAGCTATCAATGTGCCCCAGATTGTGAATCTGTAACCCTGCATCACTTCCACAGGAAGCTGGAGGTGGGGAAGGAGCCTGAGTTGTGTCACTGTCAGGCATGGGCTCTCCCCACTAAAACCTCCTTCCTCCCTGGGTTCCCCGTAGGGAAAGGAAGATTGAACAAGCTGCTGAAAATCTTGAACCTGAAGGATACGGCACTTGAGTATCTGCACTAATGAGGTCTGCTGTTTGGAGCCTGCAATTAATCCACATCTTACATGGAATGGCTTTTCATTCCCTTTGTGGGAGTGTGGTGGCATTGGCCTTGCAGAGACGCTGTTCCTTGTGAGCCTTGTGCAGCGTTGGCCCTGCATAGCATAATGTGCCTTGGTCAGCACGTAGCCTCAAGTGCTCTGTACTTAGGAAAGTTTCGTGTGTTGTCCAGGTGTGATTGCAGTTTTTCAGTAAAATTGGGATTCTGCCTCTTTGAAAGAGACTTTAAGGTGTGTGTTCTATTCATGCAGAACATCTTGAAGGTCCTGATCTATTGTGTTTGGCTGCTTACGAACAGAAGAATCTATTTTCTTGCAGAGAGTAATACATGGCAGCTGGAGAAATAGTTTAGCAGCTATAAACTTCTTCTAAAAAGCACCATTTCCACACCAAGTCTTCCAGAGGATGCAGCAGCCTTCTCAGAGGCTGTCTGCTCAGTGACACTGGATTATTCCTTGCCCTCTAGTTTAATAACTCCCATCTAAGTTAGTCAAATAAGAATCCAGAGGGTGTGCTGGGTGTGCTGAGCAAGGATGCTGTCTCTCTGTTCTCTTGATTTCATCATTTGCAGCTGTTGGCATCTTTTGGCTCCTTCCCTGAAGCTTGTAGATGTTGCTGTAGGCATTGCAGTCACCTCCTCTGTGGGGTGTGTGTCGTGCAGGTTGGTGGAAGACTCAGTCATACATGGGGACTACGCTACAAACTGAAGAAGGTGGTTCATATTTAGGGGAGGAGATGATGTATAACTTTATGGCTCCCTAATTAAAATGCTTTTGTTTATTGGGCTGTTGCTCTTAAGAGATTCCAGTGTGCTGCAGTCTGCATGGACTTTTTGGCTTTGTAGGATTTTATTAAATATTTGTGTGTGTGTGTGGACATGTATCAGGAGAAACATCAGAAAAGGCAACAACAGACCAAACCACTGCCCATCCCATACCCCTGTTCCGCTTGCTGCAGCGAGCAGTGTGCCTGTGAACGTGGAGGGAAGTGCCAGCTCTTCTTCACGATGTCGCCAACTGCAGTGTTACTCTCTGAAGAAGTTGTGTGGTAGGAGAAGGAATGTACTTGATGTTCTTCTGGACCTGAGCTGGCAATGTTTCTTCTCCAAATGGTGTTTCAGAACATGTTTAGCTTGCATCCTGTCGCTGGAGCTGAGCAACTTGGAATGCTCTGCTGGACTCACGTCAGCCCCAAGTGTTTATCAGATCCAGCTTGCTGGTCACCATCTTAACCTGGCTGATGCCTGTGAGGTTAATTTTCCTTCAAAACTCCCTCTGAAAGTACGGAACTGTGCATGTCCCACCTCAGTCGTCCTCCCAGAGGAGCATTTTGTTAATACTGGAGATGGTGGGGGCATGGAGAGCCTGTATTGGGGCAGCAAATGGACCTTTGACCATTGTATCCAGGGTTTTCTAAGGAAGTGGGAACACTTCATGCTATGCTTGTGTCCTGAAGTCAAAGGAACTTGTCCAGACCAAGGACCTAGTAACATGTTTCTTCCCCTGTCATCTGTAACGTGTCTCTGCTTCACAGTCTCTGTTCAGTTCATCCTTCATTGTTGATAGCACATGGCATTTTGTGGAAACAGCTTTGTAACTTGGCATTACTTTTTCTTGGGAGCCAAAGGAACTTAATGGCTGTGAAGCTGCTTGGAGAATGATCTAACTTCACCTGGTTGTGCTCAGCTGACAGTGGATCAGCCTCATGTGCCTTGGTGCCCCTTCCATCTCCAGACCTATCCACAGGTGCAGCTTCAGCCTTGGATATAAGTCTGTGAAGCCAAACACTTCTCAAGATTGCAGCACAGATTCCCTGCCTCCTGCATTTGAGCCTTTATTCACAAAATGAGATGTACTTGTCTTCAGTTAGCAAAATCTGGTTTAATTCTATCTTTCTAGAGTGAAATATAGCACTTGTTTTGAGAGCTGACAACAAATGAAGTGTTTAGCAGCAACTGCAAGTTGAAAACAGGCCTCATGCCCTCTCACTTTGATGGGAGAGTAGCATCGTTGTCTGCAAAAGGTATCCCACCCTTGTTTTCCCTGCTTTGTTGTTATACTTGAGGGTAAAAGATTTCTTTGCAGCTCTTCTACCAATTCCACACATGCTCGTAAGTATGAATTTTGGGGCACTGTGTGCTGGCTCTTTGACAGCTCAAAGGAGCATGTGTTGCCTTATATGATTTGCTTTGCTCACTTTGCACATGTGATTGCTAACACACACACTCCCTCTTACCTGGTTTGGTTTTTTGGGTGTTTTTTTGGTTTGGTTTTTTTTTTTTTTGTCTGTCCTTTTGCCCTGGTGCAACCACTGCGTGCACTTTGCAGTTGCTTAACCAGGAGCAGCTCAGGCTGCCTGGGAGGGCATGGAAGCAAGCGGTTTATATTCCAAAGGCTTCACTTGCAACATCACCCCAATCGATATTGTTTGAAATAATGCTTTGGATTTTTTTTTTCCTCACAAATTTCTTGGCTTGAGCACAGGGAGATCAGCAAGAAGGGAGGAACGCTTCTGAAACCCAGCAGGCAATGCCCTCTGGATGTGTGTGTACGTTGCAAAGTCATCACTCATTCAGTTGTTGACTCAAAGTTACTCTGGTTTTCCAGCGTGCTTGTTCCCTGCTGAGTTATAGCCACAGATGGTAAAGTAAACTTTGCTCTTTTCAGAGTGTAGTCCTTTCTTAGATTTTGTTGCTATCTTTTTGTCGTTTGGTTGGACTTTTAATTTCTTTGGGGATATCTACAGATGAAGAAGTTAGTGCTCAAAGGGTGAATTTTGCCCTGATTTCTCAAAATTAATTGTGATGGGATCAGTAGTGTTTCCTTTGCGTTGTCTCCAACAGCCAGAGGATGGTTCCTTCTGGGGAGCAACACGATCTGGAGAAGAAGCTTTAGCTGGTGCTTTTCTGGGATGTAGATGTGTGGGGTGGGGGCTCAGTGGGGTCTCTGAGTACAAATGATGCCATATGGGACTGGCTGGAAGTGTAATGGGAAGGCAAAAATGAAGCTTATCGCTTGTAATTATAGAAGGCAGTCGTTAAGTAGGGAAAAGTGATCTGCAAGTAATTGCAACTCTTGTTCTGGATGTATGGGATTGTGCTAAGGTGGAAGAGGCAGAACACCCCCCAACCACTTAGCTGGAGCTTCTGATATTTAATACATCACCTCAGGCATCATCTGGACTGCATTAAGGCACAATTGCATCTGGTTATCACCTTGCTGGACTTGGAAATAAGCTGGTTTGCTTGTCTGCTGTACTGACAGCCTGTGTATTGTGTCTGTCTGCTTCATGGTCTGGCTCTGCAATTCATAAAAGGATTTTTATAATTGGCTAAAGAACGTTTACATGTATTTTAACCTTGTAAGTTTGTTTTGAGTGCCTCGGGGGAAGGATTATCGGTTGGCCCCTGAGGAGACCATGTTTAGTGAGAGGGAAAGGAGACAGACCTCTCATGTCTGAGCTCGGTGTGTCCCCCTTAACTGGTGCTGGCCTGATCCAGAAAGGCTGCTCGGTGCTTTGCAAGGTGTGAGGGACATTTACTGGGATTTCACTTTCCTCTGTTGTAGTCAAGTAGGACCAAAGGCAGCTGTGATGGGAAGGACTTCTGATGGGTTAATGTGGCTGGGGATACAAATGCGTAGGGGACAGATGGCTGTGCTAGTGCAGCAGCTTCTAGGCACAGAGTGTGATCAACACCTGACCTGACAAGTGTATGCAGTTCTTGGGTCAGATGAGATTAATTAAGATTATTCTATTTGTCCTAAAAGACTGAGATTTTAATTATAATAATAATTATGGTATTTATTCACAGCTATAACACTGCTATATCTGCATTTCCAAAATGCAGTGGAAGGTGTTTATTCCTTGAGGGTTGGTTAGTATAACTACAAAGGTATAGGAAGGTAGGATGTGTACCTTTACCTATGTGTAAAGGTAGGAAGACCCCACCCCTATAATAAGAGCATGCTCTGCGTTTGTACTCGTTGCTGTTATTCTTTGTTATTTCCTTTAAAACGGTAAATGCATACATTATTGCACAGCCAATTCATTCTCAGGGTCAGTCACTTCTTGAGCTATAAAATATCGCTTCTTGTAAGCCTTTTACCTTGAAAAGGGACAGCAAACATAAGCAGCAGGACCCTCTTTAAAATGGAAAATTTATCCTTCACGATGTTTTTGGTTTTGGGGTTTTTTCTTTTTCTGTGGGTTAGATACCACTTACTGAATCTCTGCCTGTGAGTTTTAAAAGAGTGCCCTTGTTTCTGCATATCATGGTGGGAATGCAGTTTGACAAAGGGTGTTCTGAGTGTCTTGGTGGGGTACCTGTAGTGTCTGTGAGGGAACACAAATCACTTGCTTGAAGTTGAAGGGTTTGGAGTTTAAAGCAAACTTTTGCTGTTTGTGAGCAAAGGGGATCTGTTTGCTCTAGGAAAATCTCTTGTGGACAGAGTATTTCACATCTTCACTTGCTTTCCCCTTGCTTGCAGTCTTGTCAACTGGAGTTTTCAATAATTAAATTGCAGCATATGCTAAGAGTGACAGTAAAAGCATGCTAAAGGCTGAGGCAGACTTGTGGAAGCGCCTTGTAATTCAGAACAGGGGGAAAAGTGTTGAAGTTCTTGGCTGAATAACACAAATCCCTGCTGAAAACACGGGGCTGCTTTCCTGAGCATCCGATGCTTGTGTACCGTATGGCAGGGGCTGTGGTTGTGCGTCGCCCTCCTCTCCTGCACTGGTTCTTTCAGCTCCCTCTGAGGTGGGCTGGGGAGGGCAGGCGGTGGGAAGGAACCAGCAAAGTCGGTCTGCTCTGTGCCTGTGCCCTGTGAAATGGGAGAGACCCCGAAATGGGAGAGAGACCTGTCACAATCCAAAGATAGGATTCGTGATTAGGTTCTTCTATTTGATTTCAGAGTACAAAAGGTTATAAATACACCAGGGACTCGGACAACCAAAAACACTTTATTGTGTGCTCAT
>JAVJGJ010000002.1:33656975-33698574 GCA_035590215.1 Microhierax caerulescens | reverse complement strand
ATATTTACAGTCTCTGTCCTTTGTCGATGATTGTGAGGCAAATGAGGGATTTTCAGCCGTCTCTTACACGACCCCAGGACGCTGGCGCAGTCTCGGGTACGCAGGACTAGATGGGGCTGGTGAGCTGCCTTTCCTCACCAAGACTTCTGCTGTCAGGTCAGATGTAGAAATATATCCAGCTGCCAGGTGGGATGAGCCAGGCACGAACTTGTTGGCTGCAGTGAGAAACCTACTTGCGCAGAATTGGTGTGATGCTGTGCATGCTTATTCCAGGGGGAAAGCTGCAGAGGGATGCACAAGCTAAGGTTAGCGGTGAAGGTACGGTCTGGTCCTTTCAGGCTCCCTGGCTCTCTGGGAAAGCAGAAGATGTAGAAATGCTCCATCTATTTTCAACAGGCAAACCAACTCTTTTTACTAGAATAAATAAAAGATAGGAAGGAGGTTTTGAGTTCCTTAGGGAACTGCAGGGGGACAAGGGATGCTGAATTTGGGGCACTGCCTCTTAGTATCAAGCTTTGTCCCCATCTTTGACTCTTCGGTGTTCCAATGTGGACCTGTGTGTTGGGTGCCCTCTGCAAAGCTTTGGGTAGCTGTTTATATTTCACCCTTTTTCAGGTGGGGTGGTTTTGAGGCTAAAAATCTATTACATAGTTTGGGGCTTTAGGACATAGAACAAGGAGAAAAAGTTGGAAACAAAGTATGAAGCATCAAAATGTTGCAATCTAGGAGTCAAAACTAATAGACACTACCTTGGCCTTTCTTGGAGGTGGGGGGAAAGGCTCTTTCTTAGATTCTTAAATTCACAAGCGTGATTGGGACTGGAGTTGAGAGCCCAGGGCAAAACTTCTTGCATGTGTGGCTAAATTGGTGTCTTAAGCATGTCACTGATGACTGTGGATGTTTTTCATTATGCTATTTATACCATTCACACATGCTGCTAATGCTGTGTTGTGAACTCCTTTGCATCTTCAACTGCAGTCACCAGGTACACCTCTGAGATGTCACATGAAGCTGAATCTCAACACTCTTTGAAGGCCTTGACATTGCTGTTTGTAACTGCACGTTGAGGACTAAAGCTTGCTTCGGTGGTGGGGAACAGGGTTGCCCTTGAAAACTGCTTAGGGAAGACTTAAAATGGGTCTGGGCTGGGCTGAGCTGTTTAGAAGCTGCTATAAAGCTTTAGAAAGTCTTGGAAATGAGGGTAAATCCAGGTAGAAGCTGGTGATCTGCTCTGAAGTCAACAGAAGCTGCTCCGGTGACTTAAAGGCTGAGAGCCCATCCACTGGGACAGTGTTGCATGTGCATTGGTAATGAAGAAAAGACATTGCCTGTTTATTGTTTTGTGGGGGTTAGTCAGGGCTTACTATGGATGTGAATCTTCAGTAACAGCTGATGTGTCTGCGTAATATCTTGGAAGACCTGAAATATTGACTTTTGCTTGTTTTCAACCAAAGTTTCTTTTAGCTTTTTGAAATGAGCAGGAAAATCAAAGCAGGAATCAACTATGGCTGATGCTTGGTTTTGACTAATTTGGTGTGAAGGTGGCACCAGAACCCAGGACTGTAGCTGCCCGTACCACCAGTGTGCCCATGCTGGTGCAAAACCTTCTGCTGAGCCTGGAAACAGCATCAAGGGTCCCAGAGAGAGTAAAAAATAAAATTTTAAAAAAAAAAAAAAAGTTGTGTCTGTGGTGCTGTACACCTGTGGGCTTTGAGTCTGGCTTTGTACGTGGTGCTTTTGACTTGAGCTGTTCGCCGCTGGGACCTGAGGGAAGAAGAGCAAAGCAGGCTTTCCAAGGAAAGAGCCTCTCGGTGAATTTGGGAATGGTCTTCTCTCTTCCTGCCTCTACGTCATTGCCTGTATGATGTGTGTAATGATACTGGCCTGCCTTTTGTACTTTTTTTTTTTCATTCCTGCTGATAGGAGTGTGTTTAGTAGAACATTCTCTAGATATAAATTGATTATTTTTTTTTTTAAATAGGTATATTGCAGTGGATCTGGAAGTGATATAAGAAAGAATTGCTCCTGGGAAGAGAAGCCTCCCTGCAAGACCAACCCTGAAGATGTGGACTGCTCTTGTATTCTTCCTGTTGATTTCCTTCTGTATATGTGAACAGAGGCTTTCTGTCCTGAAAGGGAGAAGAGTCCACGTAGTGCGAATAAGCAGGCTTACAACAGAGAAGCAGTGCAGGCAGGCTTGTCAAAGCCCAGGTGCTTCAGGTGAGGTTCTTGTCCCTTGGCTGGAATTACAGCTGGATTTTCTGTTCCTTAAAGGTCTCCTCTGCTCCCCTGACAACTATCTTTCTTAATTCCAGTTCTTTACAGACAATTACAGTTATGGCTTTTCTGCAGTCCTGTGGTGCTAAATAACTTCTGGTGACTTTTATTGGTTAAATTGAATCCAGAATCATCATTTCCCAGGGCCCTTCTAGCTTCTGTAAGGAACAGCGTGCCTGTGCACTTGGTGTGCACTGGTAGTGTGCAAACAGTGTTAGGTCCCTTGACTTGAACGATTATTCCATGCTGCCAGATGCTTGCAAGTGAATAGTGCTGTTGTAGACAGCTGCACTGGAATGAGTAGTCTTTGCTCACTGGTATTTGTGTGGGTTTTTTTCTGCCTTAGAAGAAACCAGTTGTGTCCTACAAATAAGCACAGGGTTTAACAAGTGTGGGGAGATGGAAGCCTTCTGCTATCTACCTCTGAGACGTCTTTAAAAAGCATTAAACTTCTAAATGAGTCTCTCACAGTTGTCCTTATGAAAGACTCTATCTAGCTACATGTGAAAGTTTGTAGCACCTATAAACAACTGGTGATGCCGTGGTTGGCTCAGATGGATGAATGTCTGAGGGTCAGATTGATAGGAACATCATAAAGATGCCTTTTTTTAATGCCCAGTCATTTCAAACCTTTTATTTTAAACACGAGACATCCCTTCATAGTGGAAAAAAAAGCACCTTTATAAACTCAGCATTTTACTTAGGAGGTAAAATATGAATGGGTTTGTCTCCCAGGCACCAGAGCTGTGAAAACTTCGGCTTCTGCTTTTTAAGGTGGTAAATCCTAGAGAGATGGTACATTCACACTGACTATGCTGATACTGAGGGTCTGTAGCGTTGCATGTTTATTCCACCTGAAAATCTCTAAACACTGTGCACATCATCTTAACCTCCCGGTATCTTGATAAGGGTGGGAAAGGTGAGCTGCCACTTCCAGTGGTTTCCTTTCAAAATACCTCTGAAGAGCTTTTGTTGTCCTCCTACTTTCTATTTTTTTGTTCTTTTTTTCTTTTCTTTTTCTTCTGTCTTCTAATTGGAAGTGAGCACAAAGGGACCACTGGTTGCACGAATCTTGCATTGGACACCTCAGCTGGAGCCTTAATCTGGAGTTGCATCAAGGGGCATCCTAACCAGCTCAGCTCAATAGAGGTATCTGGTTGTCCCGGGGAGCAACAGGGAAATCATGAGCTGCTGGATGCCATCCTGATGGCAGCAGAAACCAGGGTGCTTTACCCATGCTGATCCCATTTTTTTTTTAGTTTCTTGACCTTTCTGAACTGGCTAACTTAGGTCTGTAGCCAGTGCAAGAGATGCTGCTGTTTTTTTGTTTTCCCCTTCTTGAGAAGTGAGAAATGGCACGATGTACAGTAGTAGATGGTCTGTGTTTTTCTAATAGCGTGGCTTACCCAGTGAGGGATGGGGGGTGAGGTTGGGAATTGGGACACATCCAAACACGCTTTCATTTCTGAGGAGTGGATTTTAATTTCTTGAAGGGCTGCTGCTGTAACTCCAGCTCTCTGTGACAGTTGAAGCTTTTATTATTTTATTTTATTGCTTTTTAAGGACCTTTTTTTTAAAAGGCTTTGAAGGGTTTGTGTTGCTTTCTTAACATTTTATCGAACTCAGAAAAATTCCACCTTTGCTAGTGTCTTTAGGGCTGTCAAAACAGACTGCAGTTGTTGGTACAGGGATTTCTCCAAGTTCATAAATTTTCCACAAGCCCTTTTAATAACTCTGGTAATGCAAATGTTTTTTTAATGAAAAGTTCAAGCTTCCCATAGCCTTAATCCTCAGTCAGGGTAACTTCTTTGTAGTTAAGAACTTTAAATATACCCATATGTACCACATTGGCATGTTCTTTGCCCTTTCTCACACTTCTAACAAAACACAAAAATTAATTTCTCCTACCATACACTCCCTTTAATCCACTGATAGGTGGTCAGTTGGGCACGCATCTGCTTCACCCCAGGCTAAGCACTGTGTTATCATCTGTGGGTTTTGTCAACAGAACATGCCCCAGAAATCAATTGCGTGCTACTGTGATATGACATAAAATCATAGCATAATTTGGGCAAGATCTCTTGTCTGAACCTGACTTAGATCTGGCTGTTCAAGATCTGGTGGAGATCGTACCACCTCTGTGGACCCCAGCCCAGTGTCTGAGTGCCCTTGTGGTGGGAACTAATTTTTTCCCCTTCATGTTGAATTGGGGTTTCCTGTAAATCATGTGCTTCAGCCCCTCAGACATCTAGTAGCATCTTGGAACGTGCTCCAGTATGTCAGTACTACCCTTGTGTGCTGGGGAGCCCAAAACTGGACGCAGTGATTGAGATGTCTCCTCAGAACTGGTTAGAGGAGGTTCATTCCTTCCCTCAGAGCTTGGCTATATGTCTGTAGCATGCTCAGAAAGTTAGTGAGTTTGAAAGGCTGCCAGGAGAGAGTTTTCCTGCTGTGATGAATTTATTTACTGATGTTGGGATTTGACTTACTAAGAGACAATTTCTGTGATGACTCCTGTGGCTAATGGTGTCATTGTTCAGCAAATGAAGAATAAATTTCTACGTAACTCCAAGCACTGAGGTGAGAGCTGTCTCCTGTCAGGATGAGATGGGTGCCTTCTCAGTTTCAGCTCACCTGTTGGGGTTTTTTTCCCCTCATTAAGACATCTAGGCAAATGCTAGCATTTTGATGGGTCCAAACTGTAGTATGCTCTTTGTCCCTGTCTGGGTGAGTGAATTCCTGTTTTTAGGAGATGCTGGTACTGGAAGACAAGCAGGTAGGTAGGCTGTAGCTGCTGCATTCATTTCATTGGCTTCCCAGTTATTTTCACTAAGGCTGAGTCAGGATCTGTTAAGGCTAGACCTTCCAGCTGTCACTTTTTGAAAAAAAAAATTCTTTAATTACAGCCATAAAGCAGTGTTTGGTATCCTGTGTGCAACAACCTGGTTTTTCTGCTGTTTTCAGGTGACCACCAGTGTAATTGGTCTGTGCCCTACCAGAATCGCTGCATCCTCCTGCAGTGTCACCAGCTGAGCGTGTGCCAGAATGCTGGAGAACAAGACATCAAAGATCTGCTTGGAGGTAACGCTGTGTTTCGGGCTCCTGTTAAATCCAGAATCCTGGTCCCTTTGCTTTAAATGCCTGCCCTTAGACCTTGACTGGCTTTCAGCTGAGGGAGATGGCTTGTGAAATGCCTGCAGGATGGTTCTGTAGGAAAAGTCAGCTCGCTGGGAAATACTCTTTCGCTAGCCTCCTAAGGGCTCTGGCACTTACGTGTGCGTGATTTGTCTTTGAGTAACTTCTCTAGCTTTTACTGACTTAACGGTTTGTCTCCATGCTGGAGACATCATTCATTCAAGCCATTTTCACTCCACACGCTGTCCTTTGGAAAATAAAGGCATAACAGATGTATTTATGTTTTTTAAGAGAAAGGAAAATGTCTTGGCATTGTTTTTTTTGAGATTGCCAGGATTTTGTGCCAGAGGCAGCTGGCTGCTTCTATAATCCAAGCAGCCTTAGCAGCAATTGCTCATGGTGACTTTCTAGTGCCAGGGTCTTCAATCTTAATTAAGTGACACGATAATAAAACAGAACTCGCTAGTAATTTAGGAATCAATCTTCTAAAGTGTGTTTCAAGAGTTTGTTGTACCCAAGTTTAAAAAAAAAAAAAAGTTTGTTCATGGTTCTTTTGAGTTGGGAAAAGTTTCTCTGCAACGTAGCAACCAGGCCTATGATAAGTAGATGGGATTTATATCACTATAAATGTAGATCACTAGTGATGAAGGAAAGTCTCCCAAAGTATGAAGGTGTAAGTGGAAATTTCCACTCAGTTTTGACAAGTGAAAATAATGAATCTGAGCATGAGGGCTTTGTCAATGCTATGTAACTTTGAAAGCATGAGCCTTCTCAGGAGCTGGCATTCATAATGCTGTTTCTGTTGATAATGTGCTTCTGGTTTGTAGATCTGTACTTCATTGCCCACCCCCCCTACTTTCTGGAATTAATTCCCTGGTTGGGCAAATGCCAGAGGTCTGTAGCAAAAAAAAAACCAACCAACCAATCAACCAAACAAAAAAAAAAAAAAAACCAAAAAAAGCCTACCAAAAATACCCAACAACACTCAAAAAAACTCACACAAAAAAAAAAAAACAAAACCAGAAGAATTATGTGTAATAAAACAGAGGCATGAGTTTTCATGTTCTTGCTGATTGCAGGACTGATTTATTCCAGTTGTTCTACACATACTGCAGAATACATGTCCTGGTTTGCTTGTTGGGGGTATAAGGTCATATTTGAGCTTGAGAGTTTTATTCCTATCAAACTCATTGGTTGTGTCTTTTTGAAGAAATGGTTGATGGGAAAAGGGAAACAGACCTGTTCCACCACCAAAGCTCTCCACAGGAAAAGGAGAGGACGGTGAATACACAAGTTGACCAACACAACGTGGAAGACTTGTTTTCCTCAACTGCCTGGACTCACAAGGTTCACTTGAGGCATTTGCTTGGGATTGAGGGTGAAGCTGCAGGAACGAACACCAGAAAACCAACAACAAGCAATGCTATCACCACCACAGCGACGTCCACCACGGCCACAGCTGTAACAACAAATATTACAAATGCATCTGTCCTCACTACAGCTGATGAAACAACTGCCAGAGCCTCCAATGGCCCTGGAGGTTCTGGTCTCCTTACTGAAGCCGTGTTATCCACTGCCTCTTCTCCCACTTCTGGTAACATCCCTGCTTCCGCTTCCAGCTCTGTCACCAAGCTTATGACCGCCACTGAAAAATCAGGAAATAGTAGCTCTGTCTCAGTATTGTCCTCCACTTCTGCTCCCCTCAGTGCCATTCCTGCAGCAGGTACTCAGACACCTCAAAGCACGCAGGTTAACCCAGCCACCACCAGCACTCCCCGCTCTAGTAGCCCCACCACTGCTGGAGCTGGCCTGAAGACACCAAGCACACTGACCACCCTCATCCCACACGATGCAGGGACATCTTCCACTGCTTCCACACACGCCACGACAGTCGCCCCCTCAGAGAGTTCTCACTCTGTGAATCCACTGCCAGCCGTTACGTTGCCATATCCAGAGCCAGAAGCAAGTACATCCTTAAGTAAACCAACTTCTCTTCTGGGCTCTACAGGAGGTACCACGGTTATAACTACTGCCACTATAGCAGGAACTACGACCGGACATGAGATAAAGACAGCGTCTCACGTTTTGTCAACAACCATAGCTCCAGCAGATACAGCCCAAACAACAGCTTCGGGCCTTGTAGAAACTCAGGACACAGACAATGAGTATCTTCTCATTGCTGCTGAGCCTCTGACTCAGTACTTAGTGGATGAAAGTTCACTTCTTGCAGTGCTTTTAGTTGGTACGTGTTTTTTCATAACTGTTATAGTTCTTTTCCTTATGCAGGCCTATGAAAGCTACAAGAAGAAGGATTACACACAAGTGGATTACCTGATCAATGGAATGTATGTGGACTCAGAGATGTGAAAGGGTGGGGATAAAACAGTGGGCAGAGAGATGGAAAGGAGATTGAAAGCCTGCCTGACTTGTTTTTCTTTCCTGTTTGCCTATAACACAAACTGAAAGTGCTTCCAAATTAGCTTCTAGTGCAATTGAGGAGAAATGCCATGTACTGTATTAAGAAACAAAAAGAGTAATTTTTATTCAACCATGCAACAGGTTGCTGTAAAAAAAAAAAAAAAAAGTAATTTTTAAAAACTTCCATAATGCACTATAGCTTTGGCATTTTCATTTGCAAAACAAATTACACTTTTCACTTTTCATTGCAAAACAAACCTAACAAGGGGTAAGCCATCATCCTTGGAAAATGCTGTGGCGCTTTTTCAATGGTTTACAGTGCAAATTCCATGCGTCTCATTTGTTTCATGTGTGCTGCTCTGAAAACAGAACAAAGGATGCTCTTAACTTTTGCAAAGTGCTCTGAAATCACCAGATGAGAAGTGTGGAGTACTGGTGCAACAGGGAACTTCTAATCCATCGTGTGTCATGTTTCAGTATGCTTCTTGCTTGTAAAGAAGTCTGTTTACATGGCATTGTAAACTCTGTTTACTGCTAACCCAAGATATCTTTTCACCATGGAGCGGATTACTGTGCCTCTGCACTGAAATGATCTTATTTTTGTATTCACGTAATAAATGGGGCCCTGGAAGGGCATATCTCGTTGCATTTCTGTTTTCATTCCTGTCCCTGCCAGTTCAGAAGCAGATAAGTGAGCTTTTGGGTCTTAAGCAAATTGGCTGTACTTCAGGATTCCAATTACGTGGGCTTTGAAGACCTCAGTGGAAGGATGGACGTATCACAGAAGATGCTGATCATCTTCCAGCATGCTGCTTCTGTAATTGCAGAGCAGCATGCTGCCAGCCTCCCAGGTATGCAAACCCATCTGCTGCTTAGTAGTGAGCTTGAGGGACTGAATTGTACTGTATTTTAAGGTTATTTTTAATTTGTTTCTTATTAGCAGAAGGGAACTGAACCCTGATTTCTGCCATCTTCCAGCAGCTGCCCACATGCAGTATCTGTGCAGCAAGGTCCTGGGAACATCCCTGTAGCTGGGCAGTGGCAGCCCATTGAGATGCTCGGGACTGTTCTGAGCTGTTAGCTGGTGTTGGGCTGGTGCTGCTCTACAACCACAAAGTCCAGAGACTTATCTTTCCATAGGGATCTCGGGTTTCACCCTAATTGCAGGGGAGTCACTAACCTCAGCCCTACCCATGTGGTCTCTAGTCCAGATACTGAGATAAGGGCTGTCTCCTCCACTCCCTGCTGTCTCCCAGGTAAGGAGGTGGGTGTTGCCTCGATTCAGTTCACTTCTTTTTCTCCTTCTTTAGGCATCTTGGATAAATGCTTTCATTTTGATAGGGTGAATCAAGACAATAGTGCTCTTCCTTGTCATTTATCCCTGCCGATGTAAGTGGATTCCTGTCTGTAGGAAGTGTCTTCCTGCAAAAGGGTTGGTGTTGCAGCTGTTCTGCTAGTGCTCTGCAGTGTGTATGTGTATATATATATATATATTTTTATTTTTTTTTTAAGTTCCCTGAGCCATTTCTGCGAAGGCAAACTATGATCCTCAGACTTGTAATTGCTTATCCTGGAAATAGGGAAATTTTTGGTTGAGCTTTGCATTAACTGTGGCCTTGTTTCTTTTGGTCTCTGTGGATCTCTTCATAGACCAGAGCTGGACACCAGATTCCATGGAGTGGAATGGAAGCTTGTGAAGTTGAATTGGGTTTTATTCTCATATTTGAAGAGACCTTAGATTCCTGTACTGATTTCTTGGAGGGAGTAGGAAGGGAAGGGAGAGGAAGGGGGCATTACTTAAACAAAACTCTGAAAGAGTTTTCTAAAACCAGATACTTTCTAAGATTGATTTATTAAAAACAAATAAAATTCTTTGGGGATAATTTAAGAGAGTATGATATAATTACAAGAGTGGAATTGAGTTACAACTCTTCAAGAGTCTTAGGGAGTTTCTCATGGACACAGTGAGAATATTACAACTACATCATGGCTAAGAGAAACCACCACCATAAAAATCTTTGTGGCTTCTTGACAGGTTCTTACAGGATAGTGAGTACTCATCAGAAGCTCGTTGCAGTTCCCACAGCCTTGGTATGTTTACATCCAGGTCTCCTCTTCAGATACTGGCACAGCCTGTCTTTTTTGTTCTTATTTGGGTTACTGTATTCCAGCTGTGAATTATGTTCTCAGCATAAACTGAGCTTTTCAGTGTAAGGCTGAGCACCAGGGTGAGTCTTACCTCTGCATTTTTGCACACAAGGTAGAGATCTTAATAGTTACTATGGAATGGGTTGGGTTGGAGGGGACATTTAAAGGTCACCTAGTCCATCTGCACTGCATCGAGCAGAGGCATCTTCAATCACATAAAGTTGCTCAGAACCCCATCCAGCCTGGTCTCGAATGTTTCCAGGGGCAGGGCAACTGCCATCCCTCTGGGCAACCTGTGCCAGTGTTTCGCCAGCCTCGTTATAAGAAATTTCTTCCCTGCATCTACCTGCATCTTCCCTGCAACTACCATCTGGATCTACCCTCTTTCAGTTTAAAAGCAGTGCCCCTTGTTCTGATGCTCAAAGTGCAGTGCCAGCTGGAGAAATGTCAAGTAGGTTTTTATTTGCATCCCAATGGTTTTTGCCTTGTACATTAAAAAATTAAAAATACTGGGCTGGGGCCTGGCCTCTGAAAGTCAAGGTGTGTTTTCTGGCTTGTGTTTTGAAACCCAGTTGTAAAGATCTGGCAGCTTTGCTGGTTCCATTTTACTTCTAGCTACTTGTGAGCATTGAAGAGGGGGAACAGTGTGTCTGCGGAAGTTAGATTGCCATGCAGTCTGCTAAAGGGCTCTTCTGTAGCAGTGGCTTGATATGCAAGTCCTAAGCACTTAAGATTTCTTCCCTTCTGCCTCTTGTGTTGGAGGTGACCAGCAGCAAACATTCACTTGGTTGTTTCTCCCTCCAACCCTTTGGTTCTGTTTGGGCTAAACCCAGCCTCCTAGAAATGGCCTCACTTGTTTTGCTTTGGAGGCTGCAAATGGTGGCAAATCTATTGTATTTCATGATGTAGCGTTGTAATAGTTAACAGCGAGTACGTTAGATGAGGAAGTGCAACACCTTCGAAAGTTTTCTTGCAGAATTCACAATATAACAATAGACAGGGTCCTACCAAGTTATCTAGAAGACATCTGCCAGGGACTGCCAAAACCAACATTCTGCTGCTGTGAAGCGTAGCATATCTGACGCACGTATGGCCTCTTTCTCAATAAAACAGAGGAACATCCTGGAATTAAATGTAGATTAGATTAAATGCCACCTCCCTCTTATTTAATTGCCTGTATTTAGAAGTATGTTGTTCTAGACAGCAGAGAAGAAAGGAAATAATGGAAATCCTTAAAGGAATAATAGGAATGAAGAATTTTTCGACTGCAAACTTGAATTTGCAATATGCCATATGGTATCCAGAGAATCGGGGAGCATATACAGAAATCTTAAGTGTGACCTTTAAAACAGCTAATGGATGTAGTTGGAAAACACCCAGGGAGCTCTGGAAACAGAGCTATCATCGAGGTGGTTTATCTGGATTTGTCTGGTGGCTGCTTCTTTCTGGCATCAGAAGAGGAAAGCTGGGCGCTGCCCTGCCGAAGCATGTCTAAAGGCTGTCTCCAGCGCGGGTTCTCTGGGATGCAGTAGGGGCGAGTTGGTATTGCAGCATCTGCCCTGACCAGGGCACCTCTAGTTGTCTCCTTTCTGTGGCCTCTGAGTCTCACGAAACATAGTTACCTTTGTTACACTTGCTGAAGTTGGCCCGTGGGTTCAAAAGCAAATGCTTTCACCTTGCACGAAGTATGGGCTCCTGAGTTTGGGCTTTTTTAGAAGAAACCAGGCGACACGAGCAAAGCCTAGAGGTGTAGCGATGCCTACCTGCCAGGAGGCATAGGGAGTTCAGGGTCAGGACTACGCTTTGACTTTCTGGCCCTGCTGGGTAGCTAGTTATTGTGGGCAAAGCTGGTCTTTGCTCTACAGCATTCTGGGTCGATTGCCTTGTAGTTTCATGTCCTTGGACCTTGTGTTTCTGCTGCTGGGCTGGCTGTTTGGAGTAGCCCTGCCTTGGCTGAGGGATGCCAGCAGGCTGTGCTGCGGGGTAGCTCTTCTGGAGCTTGTCTGTTAGCTTCCCTCTGGCAGGGAAACCCCAAAAGCTCTGGGGAAAAAAAAAAAAAGTCTCTGCCTGATCTGGGGCTTCCTGGTTAGCCTTGGGTGATGTTCAGTTTGTGCCTTGGCTACAGTTCTGTTCGAATTACGAAGTACGTTTGAAGGAGAGTTCCTTTGCTAGCATGCAGTACTTGTCCAACATCCTGCTGGTCCCAATTAAAAAGACTAAAGTTGTTTCGCTGGGGATTGTACAATCTGTTTGAAAAAGCAAACAAATAACTTGTCTTCATGAAAATGTGGCTCAATTTTTTAACCCATTCAAGCTGGGGCAGGTGAAACCAATTACACTGGTTTGAGGGTCATGGAATTCTGCAGGTGGTTCCTGTTCTTTACTGCCTGCATGTGAAATTGTAGAGCCCGAGCTTGTGAGTGTACACACTCTTAAATCTTCCTGCATAACTCTTACAGTGCTAAGGAATGGAGAAGAAAGGAGGAGGGATTTATTCTGCTTGAAAATGCTCACGTTTAGAAGTGACTATTCATGGCTAATGTAAAAAAAAAAATATTCAAGATTTAACCAAATTCTAGAATTAGATTAATCATAAACTGTGCTCTGAGGTCTTGAGGTTTCAGCCACTGCTGCAGCTTAGGAGGTGAAAATTTTCAAAATTATCTAAACAGGATCATAAAATCCCAGATTTAAGCTGTGATTTCTGTCATCTCCCCCCCCCCCATGTTCCTGAGCAACTTTGCTCATCCTTGGTCAATGGAGCTAAGCTGAAATTGGCAGCTGAATAACAATCAAGGTAAGCCATACCAGGGGGCAGAAGGTTCCCCTGCTCTTGGGAAACTGAGACACCTCTTCTCAGAGCAGGGGTGTGGGGGTGCGCAGCGGCTGCCAGCTGGTCCTGCACCCTCGTGGCATCAGGCAGTAACAAGAGCATCCTTGGTATGGTGTGGTACCTTGGGCAATCTGGGTGGTGCCAGCAAGCAGATGAGCCTGTAAAGTGCCAGAAAAGAATTTGCTCAAGGTATCAAGACTTTGCTGGTATCAGTGTGCAGGACAGCACTGCTGGGGAGCAGCTGAAATCCTTACTGGTGCCTTTAATCAACTGGGCAAAGCCTGCTGTGTAAGTATGTGCTAATACAGCTACTCGGGGTGCACAGGGTAAATGGAAGAGACGTGCTCTGGATGAACGTGCTCTGTATGTCTGACCAGCTCTGTTATGGGGACCTGTTGCTGGTAGAAGATCGCTCTAAACTGCTTCCTCCTGCATGCATCCTGGTGAATATTCCCAACAGCGAGAGATCAGCAGTGGTGCTGCGTGCTGCAAGCTGATGTCTACAGCTTCCAGGCAGAAAGCTGTCTCGTCTGTGGGATAAAAGCCAGCTCTTCTATCTCATTCTCCTGTTTGCTGGTCAAAGTGTATTATTGCAAGGATGTTGTAAAAGCTGAAAGCAGATTTCCACTCTCCCTGCCCCGATTTATTGATTTTTACATATTCCTGTATGTCTTCAGTATTTAGGCTGTGCTTAGTATCAGTCTAAAGATCTTCAGATGAAATGAGCTTCCCTGGAAGTGGCACCCTGGCATGGGTCAGTTTTCACTGGAGCTTTCCCCAGCGCCCGGCCCCCAGCTGGCGTTGATGTCCTGAGCATCTAACAGAGGGTCAGGCAGGTTCCTGTGGTCCAGAATTGCCTCGGGAATGTCTGTGGAAAGTTTTACACTTTCTACTTTGGTCTGCAAAGGGAAGTAGAAATACTCTTCTGCAGGAGAGAGCAATCTCATCCCCCAGCAGTTTGTGACATGCAGTGAGCATCCCATTTGGAAGGAAATGGTAAGCCTCATTAACATGGTCTCCGTGCCTCTCCTGGATCACACGCAGCCCTGGGGTCTGTTTGTAGCCAAACATAAAGCTTTTTGAAAAGATGATCTCACCAGTTGAAAACCACATGCATGTGAACCAAAGCAGGAAGGGGAGCAGTGGCTGAAAGGGCTGGAGGGCTCCACATGGGCAGCAGATGCACATGGCTTGCACTGGGACAACCCATGTGGTTTTTTCCAGCTGTGAACCTTGGTTCTTCCATCAGCGTGTGCAGGGCTTGGTGGAGTGTCCTTTTCTTGGAATGTCTGCAGTTTCGTTAGCCGATGGGGAATTCTGGAAAATGTTAGTATGAGCTGTCAGACTGTGTAATGATCTCCCAAGGGAAGGAGTAGCAGCTCTACAGGAATTCCAAACCTTGCAGGTTAATGCAGCGCAGGAAAAATTCTGGGGATGAATGGGATGACCTGAGAACTCTTCTGTGAAGAGGTAATGAATGATGGAAGAAATCAGATGAGGTGGAGAGAACTGTGTGCATGGTAAAGAAAAAAAAAAAAAAAAAGACCAGGCATTCCGTCCTTGACTGGTCTGTTAGTCTTCATGCTTCTGGGTGTACATGATCGCTGGCCGGATGAAAGTGAAATAGTGAAATACTCCTCTGCATGCATTTGTACAGAACCATCTGCAGAGGGAATTAAAAGCCAGGACAGAAGTGTTCTTTGAGGTACTTGATGTTAGTGCTGACGAGATGTTGTTACCTCTTTGACTTGCATTGCTAGCTGAAAATACTGGGCTTTGCTGATCTGTACAGCAGGGTCGTGGAGCCAGTTTCTGGCCACAGGACTGCGTAAAGGTTTGCTTTGTTACCTTGTCCTTTTCCTAGTGCAACTTGAAAGCTCTTCCAATTGCCTCGACACGCTGCAGTGGCAAGGTGAGGCTGCCTTGTCCCCTAGCAGGGTGCATGGTACCCACTGTGGCTGCTCCTTCCCACCCCATGTGTGTGCGTCCGTGTGTGCATGTGTCAGTCTAGGAATGTCATCCCACAGCAGCTTTGAAGTGTATGTACTTCACCCACCGCCAGCACAGATGTCACTGCTCTTTTCAAAGGAAAACGCAAGACCTCTCCTGTAAAAACAGGCATGTGTGAGATGCCTCTTCCACATTTCTGAATCTGCTTGGCTCCAGCCCTGAAGCGCAAGGTTTAATATTCCTTCATGTCTTGCCATTTCCTGCCAAAAATGACCAGCCAGGTGCCACAGGGAGGCTAATCCTTATTCTGAGATTTATTATGCCACAAATTCCCCTTTACCACTGCTAATTAAAACTCAGCTTCACTTACCAAATGACCACGTACCTTTTGCAGGGCTGCCGCATGCTGTTTGTTCTCTCTCCGTGGGTTTTCTGGTCATTCTAGCGAGCTGAGGAGGTCGTAATGTAGATGAGACTAATAATAAACCTGTACTAAAAGTAGCTGCATTGTGGAGGAACTATAAACCCAAAAGAAAAGCAGGCAGGGACAGTTTTCACCGCAATGTGCTCTTTAATTGAAACGTGGGCTGGAGCTGACCTGCCTGCCTTGTGATACCGTACGGGTTGGGTGGGGATGCAGTCTGCATTAACTTACTGCTATAATATTTATACAGATGATTTTAGCTTCTGACAAGGGGAAAATTATTTTCTGTGCAACCTTTTGGCTTGGGCCACCCGCATGCCACGGGAGAGAGGTGGTCGCAGGAGCGCTGGCATCAGTCCCTCTGCAAAGTTCTCACACTCCTGACAGGGAAAGTCACTGGGCAGGAGATGGGAGTACCTCTGGGGAAGGTGGATTTTAAATCACCTCACCCGGTCTTTTGTTCACCCCCTAGCTAGAGCAGCCTTGCTGAGGGTTTTTTCTGGTGCAGATCCCTCTCGGTGTGTGCTTACGTGGGTTTCACAAGAGTCACTTGCCTTAAAGACCTCATAGCTGGCTTGGAATTGCACTGGTGGAGCTGGGTAAGGATGTGGGACAGATGATGGAACAACCTGTGCTGCAAGTTGAGGTTGGGCTGAGGTGCCAAGGCAGGCCACTGGAAGGCTGAGATTGTCTTTTTGTTTATTTTTTCTTTTTTTTTTTTCTCCAAGATTTCCAAAATGTCTGGCCAGTACATTTCAGCTACAACTATCACGTGTTGGGGACGGGCTGCAGCATTGCCTATTTGAGCCAGCAGAACCCAGAGGATAAAAAAAGGGTGTCTTAAGAGAAGAGTCACACTAGTGAGGTCTCTGGGCTGAGATGCTGAAGCAGCTTGGGCAAACGAAGACTTCAGGTGCTGATTTCATTTGGGACCTCCTGAGGTGCCTCCTCATTCACCAGGAATCTGGACCACAAGCTAAAGCAGCAAGTTTCCTGAGCACAGCTGCTTCGCAGCCCCGAAGAGGGGTGAGCTGTGGCTGCCCGAGCTGAGCAGTAGCTGGTTTGTGTTACTGGGACCCAGTAACAACTTCCTCTTCCACGTTTGTGTGCTGGTGGCTCAGGGCTTGTGGGGCTGCAGCTTCTGCCTGCCCTTGGTGCTGCTCTCTGGCTGATCCGTGTGTGCGGACAGCAGAAGGGAGAGCAAAAAGCTGCTTTTCTAGCTCTGGTGTCAGGGCAGGGTTTCTGCTGTTGGCTCAGAAGGGAAGGGGCCAGGAGGATGGCAAACGAGCTGGGGGGGGCTGCTGCTGCATGCTTTTGGGCAGCTGTTCCTGCTGTGTGGCTCTCACAGCGGCATTCACCAGGGCCAGGGAAGGGCAGAAAATGGGAGTGTTCAGCAAGCTGCAGTAGAAGTAGAGAGCAGGAGGAAGAGGAGACAGGTCCTTGAAGTTTGTTATCAAGCGCCCTGTCTGGGGAACTTTGGCTACCCGCTCAGGAAAAGCGGTCCTTGTATGGGCAGGCTGATGGAGAGCACCAGGTTCTCCTCTTGCTTCTGAGCCTGCACCGCTGGCAAAGTGGTGGCCATGGGATGGGCGAGAGCGTGGAGAGGAGAGTGGTTGTGCCTTGTTCATCCCAGATACAGTGCAGTGTGATCAAATGCAGGAGATGACTTCATTGGCCTGGTGGGGCTGGAGGGTCACTTAGGCTCCGTGGTCTTCTAACATCTTTTACTAGTGACACTGACAGTTCCCTGTAGTGCAAGTGCCTGGAGATGGGTGACAAGTGAATTTAAGTGACCAGAGCCAGCTTTGCTGCTCATGCTCTGTAACATCTTACTGGTGGGGTCCATTCTCCATCCTTCCGTGGCTGTCACCCAAAGGCCAGAGGTACTTCTATATCTTGGGACAGAAGAGCAAGAGGTGCTTCCTTCATGTGGCACTCTCCAGAAGAGCTGACAGAGGAATGTCTACAAAGCATTTAGCCTCCAAGTGCATGAAAAGAGGAGAAGCTGGCCAGTCCCTCCTATACAACATGACTTTTATTAGTTGATATTTAATTATTTAAAATATTTTAGTCATGGTCCCCATTGCATTAGGTTGGTAGCGTACATACATTGAGATGCTGCCTGTGGAGCTTGTGACCTGTACAGTCTATACATCTTTGGGGTAGAAAAGAGTGAATGCAGAGAAGTGGCAGCTAACTCAGGGAGGTAGAGGAGTGGTGAAGTCCAGAGAAGCTCCTGGGGCTCTGGTTTCCAGTTTACTGCTTCCCATCCCATCCTTGACAATGCAGGTACCACTGGTTTTGTACAAGAAGAAGGATCTGTGGTGAAGGGGGAAGGAAACAAGCTGTCCTGCTCTAGAGGTAGTGTCAGCTCCTCTCTGAAACCTTCCACAAGGCATCGGCTCACCGTCAGAGATGTCAGCTCCAAATAAAACTGTTCCAGGACATTTCCTCAGTGTGCTGCGCCGCAGCAGGCTGCGTTCGTTGGCTGTAACGCTGAGCAGACGGCTCAGGGCGGTTTGGAAGAGCAACAAACCGCCTGCCAGGAAACACGCCTTCGTTTTGTGGCAGGCCAGGAGAAAATGCGAACAGGGCTGCAGTTGTTTTGCATGTAAGAAATGCTGGGTATTTCAGATCACAGGAGAGGGAGCATGGCACCAAGGCTCAGCATGCCTTGAAAGGACCAGAGAAGGTCTGCTGAGATGTGAATTTTCATAAAAATGAGTTTCTAGACTTGTCTGGGATGTGGGTAGCCATGGAAAAAAAAGGGGGTGGGGTGGGGGCTTTTTGTTGTCTGATAAGCACTCTCCTGCTCTCATCCAGCTAGTTTTGTGTCGAGCCTGTGGTTTCATGCTGTTCTGTATGCTATAGACCCCGTCTGAGGTGCCAGGCATTTGCTCCCCAGGGGCTGCTGCGTCTCCTGTGGCACTAATTCAGCTGGTCCTGCTTTAACAGCGTGGCTTCTTGGGGGTGGGAGAGTGCTGCTTGCTTTTCAACAACAATTTTTCAACAACAATTTTTTCAACAACAAAAATATCAGGAACAGGCTGTTCTCTGGCATTATCTTCCTCTCTTCAGATGTTGGATGTAACCTTCCCTTTAAAGCACCTTCCTCTGGCCTGAAGGACAGGGTCTGACCAGTGTGTTTTCTAGCATTTGAGGGCCATGACCTCTATCACTGTTGCTGCTCGAGTGGACATTGCCGAAGATACTCATCTCTGGATTTGTTCCTGGATTTTAAGTGGTGGATTCTGGGTAGGTTAGCTCAGTAGGCATTGATGTGATTCAGCTAATTTGAGATGTGTTTTCACTGGAAAACTAGCAAGTGCATGTTTGAGCCAACTTTATAAGTTTTATTTTCTTGGTGAAGTGCGGGATTGCTCAAGACAAGGTGATAGAATATTTATTTTAACTTTTAAATCATGGCAGCAGTTGTATTTTTCCTGCCTACTCACTGCCTTAAAACTAAAAACCAGCTGAACCAAACTTTCAAAAAATATTAGGCAGAAACCGAAAGGGCAAAATTCCACCTGAAAATAAGTTTAATGAAGTTGCTTACAAAGAAATGAGAACTGTCCATACGTGCTTCTCTTCTAATATTAATAGTAATAAGAGTGCTAGATGGCCAAGGAGCATTTTATAGGTACTTCAGGTACTTAAGAAGATGCCAAAAGTCTGTCATTTCAACAGGTCTTAACAGTATATGGCAGCATTGCACAACGGCCCTCCAGAAGTGGAGAAAACTGGTTCCTGGTGAAAACGGAGTTAAGTGAAGGGAACTGTAATTACGCCAGCTGGAGTGTGGGCTGGCCAGTAAGTCTTCTAAAACTTTGCCTGCTGTGAGCTGTGTCAGAAGCGGTCAGTTCTCCACTCTGCATCTCATGCAGGAAAGGGACCTCTGAGCACAAAGATTAGCTGGTGCGAAGGTTTGGAGCTCAACCTAGGGAAGGAATCGTCTAGTAAAATCCAAACACCACTTCTTGGCAGCGCATGGTATTTTATTGGCAGCTGTTTATTCAAGTGTTGACTCAGCCTAGCTTTTGAGATTTGACAAGATCGAGAGCCCTAAAGGGCTATGGCCATGGGCATTAATAAAGCTATCTCATCAAGAGATAATTAAGTCACATTAATTAAATTCCTAATTAAGCAGCCAACTGTAAGTTTGTTAGGTAAGGAATGCTCAGTTGGGATTATTCACTTTCCACACCCTAGCAAAAGGTTAAAACGAGGGGGGGGGGAACCCAAAAATTCCCCCACTTTCTGGAAAATGATTTATACTTTAGGTGTGGTGCCTGTAGAGGAAGAGCATTTCCAGAAAGTTAGCATCCTTCTCCTGGGAGTGATTGCACTGGGAATGGATGGGGCCACAGCAGGAGCGCTGCATAGGTGCTGCTCCTTGGGAACAAGAGAAATGCAAACCTGAACGTGGGAAGGGACCTCTGTTTGCCTCCCTTGGTGTCTTGAGTAGCTTGGGTTAAACTTGGCTCTACTGTGAACCCATGGCCTCAAGTCTTAATTAAGGCCACAAGCAGAGCTGAGCTGCAGGCTACACTATCTGGCCAGGCAAAAGGGATGGGGAGCAATGGGAGAGTTTGCTGCCACTGTTTAACAGATGTGTGAAAATACGACCGACCTAAGAGGAACTGATGATGTACCTAAGATGACCGAGGGAGACTGTAATTGAAAACTCAATTGAAGGCTTCTGAGTAGCCTCCCTTAAACGGCATCTTCTCCCTCTGCACTGTGAAGGATGGCTCATCCCCCGTATGGAACACTTTGGGCTCCTCAAAACAGTTTTCTGCTCTTACTTTGCACAAGCTTCAGCTCTTCTTCGCACAATCCCAAATGGGTCAGGTTTTCTCTGCTTAAAGTGAGCAACAACCAAAGAAAAAAACAGCTGAATTGATGATTACTGGCTTGGGAACCCAGGAATCCAGAAGCGAAATGTGCCAGTATTATCTTGGGATTTTTTTGTTTGACGATGCAGAGGGGAGGAGGATGGGAGAGGGCTGCACCAGTGCCCGTGAACCTTGCACAGAGCTGGCGGTGCTGGGTTTGGCCACACCTAGGGGAGGGGATGCAGGCAGCAGCGTTTGGCCTGGGGCTCTGGGGCAGACTTCTAGGTGGAGCCTCATAACCTTCCCATCCTGCTCCGATCCTGCTCCTCCTCGCTGCCCACAGCAGGCCTGGGAGCTGGGCTGGGTGGCTCATTTGCCTCCCAAACTGTGTTCCTTCCCTGAAAGCTCTTTTGGAGCCTATCGCTACGATAAATGTCTTGCCACAGGGTTTACCTTCCCTCTCTTCTGCGTGAGCCCACCCCTTCCAGTATGTAGAACTGTAGACTTCTCATGTAATTGGACTGATCATAGGCATCCCTGACATTTAGTTTCTATTGTTTATCTGTCTGGTTCAAGCTCCTCTGTTTTCCAGAAGATGACAGAAATGCCGATGGAGTTATTGGAACGGTTCATGCTCTGGGGTGCTGGCTGATGGCCAGGTTTAGCAACTGCTGAGCTGTGGCTCAGGGCAGTGACTTCCAGTCCAAGCTATTTAAACACCTGGCCTGGCCAGGAGGAGTTGTTTCTTCCAGCAATCCCAGAGCAGCAGTCGGAGTCACGAATATGAGATTTCCAGATCAAATGAGGATTATTTTCCTTTCGCACACACGCTGTGGCTGGAGATCCCATCCAGGGCTAGTATGGATCAACGGTGACAGAGGGGTAAAAGTGGTAGGCATGTATGTACACAATGATAAGCAGTTTAGGAATAGTTTGCACTCCTGTTTTGTCCCTTCAGCCTTTCCTGGTGCCCCTGTCTTTGCCTCCCACTCTGCTATATGTTCCTCGGTCTGTAGCAGGACCTGTAGCATTAATGACATTTTCAGCCAGAGCTGAGTCTGCTGCTTGCCGTCCTGAGTCCAATAAACCACCGACATCAAGTTTCAGGCTTTCTTTGGCTTGCATAATTTTGAGAGGCCCCTTGCTTCTCACAGGCTGGGCTTTAAGGATGGCAGTAAGCTCGAGGTGCTCTAAGGCTCTTAAACTTTTAACCCAGCTCACAAAAGAGAGGTCGTGGTACAGATGGGCTTGTGTAAAGCAGGCTGAAGCTCAGAAACTCGGGGCTTTAGGCCAAATTTCCAGGTAGTGTTATCATTTTCAGTATCTTTTACCCTTTGCCGTTGCAGAGTGTGCAGGTCAAAGGAAGCTGTTCACACTGCTTTGTTTCACCTTGCCTGGCTCAGGCAATTTCCACAAAGGTTTAGGTTACAAGGTGAGTTGTGAAGGTTAAATCCTGATGACGGAGCAGAGGTGCTGTGGTGTGGAGCAGTTTATGCTGCTCCATCACCTGCATCAAGTCCAGCTCTGGATTCACCTTCAGACCTTCTTGAAGGAAAGCAGGTCTTGCCAGGTGAGCTGGATGAGGGACAGGACCTGGAATTTGAGCCTGAGACTATGCATAGTAGTTTTGGAAAGACTTTTTTGGGGGATGGCTGCAGCAGGAGCCATGTGGTGCTGGGTGTCACCCATTCAGGGTGACAGAGCTTGCGTGTAACACACAGAGTTGGACTGTCCTTAAAGCCAATCGCTTCAGGTGTCAGCTTAGTTACAAGGTGGATGAATGTAGACAAGGAGGATGTTTCCTTTTGACTTCTCCCTTTTCCCCGTTCAAGTAGCAGGACCGTCATCACTCAGAGCAGTATTTTCTTGAGTGTACTGTGTCTGGGTCATATTAGTACCCCCAGTACCTACTTTCAGCCAGGCAGGAAAGCAGTTAATGCAGAGGTGAGATCTCAGGTAGGATCAGCCCCTTGTCTGACAGCTGTTCTGAGTCAGAAATTGTTACGAGGATATAAAATGCCTGCAAAATGCTCCATCAGTCTTGCCCCATGTTGGTCTAGGTCCATGGTTTGGTAGGAAGGGATGGCACTGGGCAGCAGGCAGGGCTGCCTTTGGTACACCAGGGACACTAGCCAAAGCTGAAGTCCCTTCAAATGGACTTGAATTTGCTGATCTGAATTTGCACTGGCAGAAGCTGAGGGATGCTTGTCGCTTCTGTATATTTAATTAGCAAACACACATTCACTTCTACAGACTCACAGTACTTTTTTTCCCCTTTTTCTTTCGGTTAGGTTTGCTTTCTCCATGTCAATTCTGATTTATAGTGATGCTCTTTCTGATGGTTAACACTCCTTTTCTCTACACCCTTCCTCTTGCCTCTTTTATAGCCTAAGCCAAAAATATTTGTCTACCACAAGCGATCAATGCCAGATTTGTTGTGTGGGCAGGACTAACAGTGAGTAAGGGATAACAAAACAGAGAAAATTGATGCTTTACTAAAAATAGACTTGCTACAGAAGGTAGAAACTGGTTCCTCATGTTGAAGCTAAAGGCTAATTAATTGAGCAATTGGGATGGATTTGGAAAATGATTCTTGGTGAACCACATCCTTCCCGCGCTCAGCGAGGAGGCAGAGGATGATACAGATTTGAAGCTAGCACAGCGGTGGTGAGAGGGGCTGTGTTTGCAGCCATCGGTGACCGAAGCTGCCTATCGTTCCGCTTTGTTGTGAAATGTTAGGGCACTATTGCCCAGGGAGCGTGCTGGCAGTTTTTGAGATCTTCCTTTCTGAATGAGTAGGAATCCATGTGGAGCTCAGTCTTGAGCAAAGCAGGCAAATTTTGCAGAGGGAGGGGGTGCAACAAGGTTTCTTTCTTGCTGGCTTGTCTGTTTTTCCCCCGCACTTTGCTTGTCACCCCCGCAGTTTTGGGGGACTGTCACTTACCATGGCCTCAAATAGTGCCAAGCACTGGTTTCAGTGAGGGCACCCACTCCTTAAGACAGCAGATGCTGCTGGTCCAGTCCAGCGCTGCCAAAGGTAATTTAGGCTTGATTCAACATTTTGCACTCTGGATCAAGCTCTGAAGCTTAACCCAGTATGGTTTAAGTGGTTAACTTAACCCAGTACGGTTAGCAGTACGCAATATGTTATTGCACCTGCTGCAGATCAGTCCATAATTTGATATGTTGTCCTGTAACCCATGGTCTCTGTGCCATCTGACTCAAATGACGTTTTCATCATTTTACTATAACGGATTATAGCAGCTGATTCCCAAGGCAGCACTCACTGTTTAATTACAGCGAATAGATCATTAGTTACAAGCACAGTGGTTGCCAATGTGGGGAAGAAACCTGTGCCAGAAACAAGCGGTTCCTGATGCTGGAGAACTGGAGGCTGCTGGAAGACCAGGAGAATGCCCAGCTGAGCCTGGTGCACTCTTCTCTGAAGGCGATTTGCAGCGAGAGCAAGGGGAGAAATGGCATGAAATGTCCTGGGATAGGGTTGAAATGTGTCCACTGCTAGCCAGGGTTTCAGTATGTGACCACTTGAGCTTATATCTTTGCTAGTGGTGATGGAAGGCTGTCTATTTTGAAATGTAGGTGCATCTAAACTCTGGTCAAATCATCCCTTAATCTTCCGTTCAGGAGGGTTGTGTCCCACTGAAACTGGGAGATGAACCAGTCGCTACTTGAATTGTTTATTTCCTATGCTGATTCCTATGATGCCTACGATGTCCACTGATGACAAATTAGGCAGAGGGCTTAGCATCACCGCAGTAAAGTGCCTGTAAATCCACTGAAGCTCCTGGGTAGTCAGAAGAGAGGAGCACAGGTTGGTGCCCAAGCTGGGGAAGAGACCAGAACTCAGCTGTGACCCTGTCCCAGGATCTGTTTCACCAAAGCAGTGACGTGGGCTGGCCAGCCGGTACATGTGCTAGGCAGCTGGGCAGCCTACGCAGAGCTCTTGACGAGCAGCAAAGCATTATTCTTTGCCTGGTGGGCATGAAACAAGGGAGCTGCTGGGTTTTTAGCTGTGGAGGTCTCACAGTCGACACGGGATGGACGTGGCTGGAAGAGTTGTACTGATTCTGCTTCTCCCAGAGCAACGTATTATCATCAAACGCAGCCTTCCCTCTCTCTTCCTGCTGAGTCTTTCTATAGTGGGCTGTAACGATTGTTTTGAATGTTCTCACAAGGCTTTAGAAGTATCAGCTTTGTCAAAGCATAGTTTTGTCGGGCTGACTCTGACTCCCCTTGTTTGCTGCACTTTGCATTCTTCAGTATCCACTAATTTTGTTCTTGGCATCTTGAGTGCAAGGGAGTCTAGAGACATGCAGGCGAGAAAAGACTTGATAAAATCATGCAGTTGTTCCTGTGAACAGAGGTAGCATCAAGCATACCTAGACCGTACCTAGACACCTCAACAATGATTTGCCTATACCTGTTCCTGACACTCCTACATGAAGAGGATTTTGCAATCTCAGTTGTCTACTGTAGTGCTTCACCAGCTTCATAATTATGAAGTTTTATTGCAGTGATTAACTGAAATCTCACTTACTGTACATTTAGCCTTTTATATTCTTCTCCAGGTGGAAAACAATGTGAAAAATGTTCTTTAGCTTAAAAAGGTGGGGGTTTTTTTGTTTGTTTAAAAAGGTATTTAAGGTGTTTTGCCATATAGTCTCTTTTTTTTTTTTTTCTTTTTTTTCCTGGGAGGCAAAACACGTGTGTTCTTTCTAACTTTCTTCTTGATTGTAATTCCTAAACTCAATATTCTTCATTTTCTCTTAACAAGATCACATTTTGGGTAAGTGAGAAATGGAAGAAGTTAAACTCTGCCAAAGTAAAGAACTGTAACTGTAGAAAAAACACTTTAATACCAACTCATACAAAGTTCAGCCCGAGTCAGGTGTCTTGTGTGGCCAGTAACGAGTAGGGAAAGCACAGCAATCGGGGTATGCTCACTCCATAAGGCGCTCTCAGCTTTCAGCAATCAGTGGTTTAAAAACTTCCTGAGCTGGAGGTTACATCTACATCAGCACATTTAATAGACCCTGATGGACTAATTTGATTGACTGAAAAAGAGGTTAGACAAATTTTATGGTTAATCTTCAAAGCATCTGGTGACATAGAGTTCCTCCATTTACGTGCTATCCACACTAAAAACCAGATTTCCCACAGCTTGTCTCAGATGTGTTTTCCTGGCAATTTAACCACTGCTCCCACCCCCCATACCCCCTGTTAGCTCTTGCGCTGTGCGAAGCAGCAAGTGTTCTCCATATCATCTGTGCTTGCATAGACCAGTGGCAGCACGTTTGGTTTTTTTTCTGGTACCAAATGTGCATCACTCCTGAAGTCCTACAATAAGATTGACCTTCTCTAAAGAAATTACAGCAATTGCTCCATACTCCCGGCTCTGGGTTCATTTGTGGTTTAGTCCGAGTCCTGACCCTTCTCTTCAGCATCTTGCCTAGTCAGTTGCTCCCCTTTTTGAGTAGGTGGGTTTGATTTATTAGTTTCGCTCTCCCTCTTCAGGGAAGGCACTTTTCTTCACCAAACTTTGTTTTTCAGGACACAGACGTTTGTCCTGCAGGTGGAGACCACTGGAAGCGATGCTGCGCGTCTACATCGAGGGCAGAGCCCTGTGCCCCAGCACCAACACTCAGTGGTTCTTAAGATATGTGTAACTACCAGTTTGCTTTGGAGTTGTCTACGTCTAAAGCAGCTTGGTTTGCGGGAACAGAAGCCTGTCTTCGTGAAGAATCTAGACTGAATCGTTTTGTCTGTGCCAGGGAACAAGAGGATGCTTATGGCCGGTTACTGTGTATTAGGTGTCACGTGAGCCATGAACTTCGAGAATTCAGGATTATTTGCTCTTCTAGACTAGACCAAGAAGCCACTTTGGTTGGTAGTTCTGCAATAGAAAGTAAATATTAAATGCTGGGCCCTGGCCAAATCAGTCTGCCAATTCTTGCATTGTATGTGGTATTTCAGTGTAACAGTTCCATGCAGCTAAACAACTAAGATATCGCTTAAGGATCAAAGCTTTAATCTGAAAGTTTAAGGATGAGTAGATGTGCTTGGAAATGTGACCCCCAATGTGATAATTTTTTTAAAAAAAAAAAAAAAAGGAAATTCATGATTTCTTGAAAGTTTAGGGAGGTCATGCAGAAATTTGAGCAAATTGGACATAAATTGCTTAAATTCTTGTTTTCAAGAACTTGCTACCAGGAGCCAGCGCCTGCCACCTCAGCATGTGAGCTGCTGGGTTCCAGCAGCTGGCTGTGAGGGTCGGACATTTTGATGGTAACCTGCATCCTGGTACCAACTTCAGCCCTGGTGTCCCCTGCTACACTGTGCCACCAGAGGAGGATGGAGGGTAGCCTTCTCCACCCAGGGGGACCTGGTTTGGGTTCTCCAGCCTCCCTGCCAGCTTTGCAGGGTGCTGCTCTGTGCTGAGGGCTGTCCCTGTGTGCTGCCCTGAGGTGCTGCTGCAGGTGTTGTGTGTGCACCTGTACATGTTAAGCTATAAAACTGTTGCGGTTGCAAAAGATCCCTGACACAGGTTATAGTGATCTCTTGCCTCTCTTCCAAATGTGACCTGATTTAATGCATTGGTTGTGACCAAATTGCCTCTAGCACTTTGTAGAAGGGAGTTCTTGCAGCTGAACAAAGCAGCTTAGCAGTCATTCAGAGAAATGTAACAGCTTCTTCTGTTTCCCTTTCCCTCCTTGAAACAGTGGGTCTTTCCTGTTCCTTCTGTGTGTTTTAGCATTCACCCTTACTTGCATGTATTTAATATATATATTTTTCAACACCAGCAGAACTGCAGGCTCTGGCCCGAATGCTCTGCAGGGTTGCAGCTGGGCTGCAGCAGCCTGCAGGTTTGACGCCGCTCTGGAGGGCTCAGGTGCTAGTGTTCTGTGCCAGGACAAGCCCTGCTTCATAAGCTGCTGTTGGAAGAACAGGATAAATATGTTTTATGGGATTTTATGAGGTTTTAGGAATGAGGTTGCACATTGGTTGCTTTATGAGGGTGATAAAAGATCAAGAAGCCTACTGTGATTACAGATTGAAGTCACCAAACCTTTGCCATTTATCTTTTTGTCTTGATTATTCCTTGACTCCTCCTAAAACTTCTTTTCTGAAGTGTCCTGCACACTTTCCTTCCAAAACAGAGCAGCAGCCACTCCTGCCTTTCTACAACGCCACAAATCTCCTGCTGAAATAGGAGGTGAGATGCAGCAGTTTCCTGCACAAATTAATTGCAGACATTTCAGCTGCTGAAGGAATTGCCTGTGGGAAGGGACAGCGTGTAATCTGGGAAAGGATTTTCCCTCCCCTGCTGTGTCTGGTAGAAACCTGCTTGGCGCATATGCCCGATGCTCTGGAGGGCTGGGGAGCGTGGCTGCACCTGCACTCTGTAACCTCCCCGTGTCCACGTCACCCTTGTACCGGCCTGCTCACTCATCACTTCTGTCACCTCCGTCACGTTACTGAGGAGGATGCTGCACTAACCCTTTATTCTGAGCTGTTTGTAGTCCCTGATCATTCCGTTTTTGTAACGTTATGGGTCTGGTTCAGTAAAAAAGAATTGCTGTACAGATGTCTCTATAAATATCATTAGAAGGGTTTTCTCCTCTTCCACTTACTGCTTATTCTACGTACCTGATCTCTGGAAAGTTAGCAGGAATCTTCCGGAGAGCACAGCTGGGGGCTGGAGGTGATGCCTGCAGGGTGATGTGAAGACCAGACAGTGGCCCTGCCTCTATATTAAAGAAATATAATTGTGTGTAACGTAGGAAATCATAGTCCACATATCAACCACCATGTCCTATGTAGGTTTTCCCAAGATTGGCTTTGCTGGCCAGCTGGTGGCCAGAAACTCTCTTTGACTCAGTCATTCCCTCAAGGCCACGTGCCCGGTGGCTCAGAGGCAGGGGAGGCAGATGGCTTGTGGTCGCAGCAGTGCTGTAGCCAGAGGGCAAGTGAGCATCTCCTGCCGACACAGCATGGACTGTCCTGATCCCATCTTAGTGGGAGATTTTATTAGGTGGGACGTTAGGTAAGCTCCATGTGCTGTGGTACTAAAATATCATATATATACACCCTCTTCTACTGGAAGAGTGCAAGTATTGGAGTTTGACAGCAGTTTGTGAAAATCTGCTGGGACGGTGGCTAGGAGGAAGTATTTCCAAACCATTGCGCTGGGGACTTCGGCTAACAGACTCGTCAGCTGGCTGAGTACAGCAGCTGAGAACCCTGGTGGGAAGGGAGCTTTGGGATGCTTGTGGATGGGGATGGGGCTGCCCGACTTCAGAAGAATATAGCTGCTGGTACAGGCTCTAGCAAGTCCTGTGAAGGCTGGTGTTGGCTACTTATGGCCTCTAGGTACTCTGGTGAGATCGACCTTCCCAGGATCTCTGAGTGATTTGCTGATCATCTGCAGTAAGGAGGATATGGCAGGGGAACAATTGTTCCACCGTGCATGACCTAGCGTGCTGCCCACCTAGCAAAGCTGCTGGGCTGAGAAAGAGAACCAGCTAGGAGTTAAAAGGGAGGGAAGCTTGTCCTTTGGCTGCCAGGCTGACAGAAGCCTTTCTAAGCCTCAAGAATTCCAGTGTTATGGAAATTAGTGCCTGAAGTTAGCTTGCAGGAGAGCAAGCTTGAGGTAGTCTTAATACATCCTAGCAAATCAAGAAGTAATGTCCTCAGTAAAGGTCTTCTGGGAGAAGAGGCTGCTTCCCCCACTTTGCTTGGCTTTGCTTTCAGACTCTCTCTCGTTCATTTGTGTAATGTTGGAACAAACTTTGGTAACTTAAATTCCTGTCCTGGAGCTCAGACTCCAGAGAAAGTGGTCAGGAAAGAAAATACCATGCTACTGCTTTCCCCTGGCTGGTGACCCCTTCTCATCGCTGAGGCTGTCGGTAGTTCACGTTGCCCTTGTTCTTCTAAAACCGATTGTTGGGTAGGAGGAGAATTGAGCAGCAAAAAGGCAGACAAGACCCGAGCTTGGCAGGAACATGTTGTAAACCTCGGTGTAGACCAAAGGGTGAGTGCGGCCTCATAGGAAACCTCTGCAAAAAGCTGCACAAGTCTTGCTAAATAAGCGGCACTGTGCTCTCCTTGCCATTTCCAGACTGCAGTTTGTGGCTGGTGGAGTTGGACCCTGCTCATGGGGGGCTTCTGCTGAGCTCCATCGCCTACCTTGGCAGTGACTGGTGCTGGTGCCACTTGCTGCTGGGGGTGAGGAAGAGGAGCAGCATGGTAGTGGTGGGGTGCCCATTAGCAGCTGTGAGAAGAGAAGAGGGTGCAAGGCACCCTGTTGGCTACTCCAAAACCTACCTGAAACCCCTGTATGGCAGCTGGGGGCCGTGTGGGACTCCAGCTCGTCCATGCAGAGGTCACTCTGGTACTTGAGTCATGTCATTGCAACAGGATTACAACGGGATACACTGAGGTGTACTGCTGGTGCCCGAACTCATCTTGTACGTCTTGGCTAAGTCAGTGGCTTGCATATGGTTGTTTTTTCCTCTTGTGAGTAACAAAAATTACAGGTGATAACTCGCTGGGGTTCTTGGGGTGGTTCAGATCAATGCAAGTTTCTCAGAGTATGATCTACAAAAATCAACGTAATTGCTCATGTGCCAGCACAGGCCCAGTTCAAGACTTGGCTTTCAGTGCCAGACTGGAGGGGTAAAATGCTCATGGGTCTTCTGTTCACAGTGGGCACCTATCACTTTGTACTGAAACCTAAACTGGATCACTCAGACTTCTTTGGTTTGCAGAACTGGACCTGAAATACCTGAAGCCCAGGCTTTCCCTTTGAATTTCACCGTAGCAAAACCTGCCAGAAAATAGGATGCGAAGTAAAACCCAAGTGAAAGAGGAGAGGTGTTCACCACCTGCCTGGTTTTAGACAGGGGTCCACCTGGTGAGAAGGTCTAGCACGGTTCAGATGGATTCTTGTTGTGCCACAGTGATTTTCCTATCTCTATTTCCAACCACCCTCTGCGGTCTGTTTTCAGAGAGGGAAGAATGTGCGCCTCTGCTCCACAGGAGCTACTTATAGCAATGCTCGTGGTGCTGGAGGGCTGTCAGCTTTGCTAAGTGGTGGGGCAGGGGGGAAGCAGGGACTTGAGATAAGAATAGTACATGAAATCTTAAATTTGATGGGCCTGTCAGGGAGGAAATTACAGCTTGGAGGAGGAAAAGCAGTTGTGTTTTGAATTTTCTGTAGTAAATATAAAGTCTGGGGGTTTTGGCGGTGAAGAGGCAGTTCCACCAGGAATGCGTAAGGCTTTGTTTGGGACATGCCTGCCACAGCTGTTTTTCATTAGAAAGGCAAGAGGAGGACTTGGTGACAAGGAACCCTTGTATACTATGGTAGAGCTGGTGTAAAAGATGCAGGAAGGCAGGCAGGGATGAGTGTGGAGGGAGGGGGGATAGAGCCTGGAGGACACTGGAAATCACTTTAACAGCCCAGCCCTGAATGAATTTGGCAAAAGGGTTGCCCTTTCCTCCCCACCTCTGCTGAAATAACAAATTGCTGACCTCACCTGGCAGTGATTGTAGCGCGGTTCCCAGCTGTGCCAGGGGCCAGGCGCTTGGCTCTTTATGGGCTGCGTTTACGAATGTGTTGCTTGCTTTTTAAATCATATTTTAAATTCTGTTCTCAGGCCAGCTTGAACTTGTACTGTGGAAGAACTGTTAGTATTTACGGCTGCTCTGCTGAGTTTCTGCAAAGATTCCTGCCGGAGGGAGCGGAGGGTAGAAGGGGAGGTGAGGGATGTGCAGAAGAGCTCTGCGGGTCCAATCCAGAAACGTGCTGCACGCGGGTACGCGCCATTGCTGCTGTTCACAGGAGGCAGAAAGGTGAAAACCTGTGTCCAGGGCCGCGCAGCAGGCTCAGAGCACAGGCGGTGCAGCCGCATCTCAGCCCTTCCTCCTGGACTCTGCGCTTCGGCTGAGCTGTGCTAGCCATCCCCTGGTCCTCCGTGTGGATCGTCAACTGCTTCTTCTGCCAGATGTGGCCACGTAAACTGAACACAATTTGGAACAAACAGAAAAGAGATACACGTCATCCTTTTCTTCCCAGCCAGGCTATTGGGAAGGTTTGGTGCTGTACCAGTAATGCCACCAGCGATGTGTTCGGCAAAGGGAGGATCTGGGTACCAGAAATGGCAGGGCTGCAGGCCAAGGGTGTCCTGGTCTCATCTTCGAGGTAAACTGTCCGTGCATCATCCTAGTGTTGGAACAAAGCTGGCCAGCAGGGCTGACACCAGCAGGCACCCCGTGACAGTGTGCTGTGCTGTACAGTGTCCCCCAGGTGGGACCCTTGTTTGCAGGGCGTTTCGCTGGAGTTCAGCCTGTGACCTGTCTTGAGCCATCCTCAGCAGGCTTGGGCTGGCCTAGGCTGGTGGGAAGACCTTCCCAAGGGAAAAGGGGACATTTCCAGATAATGCACGTGTTGGTAGAGTGGGGCCAGCTGTGCTAATGCTATGAATACCCAGCAGCTGGGCTTGTGTTTCTCAGGCATGACCCCCAGGACCAATCTGTCTGTACTTAGCACACTGAGATGTGTAAGAAATCCAGCCCTTTATTTCAACACTGATCTGACTGCCAGTCTAATTTAAATACCCAGTCTCCAGAAGGGAATGCTGAAGCACTTCTGAATGTTGCTCTTTCAACCAGTCACTCTTGTATTGCTGTTTTAGTGTGGCTGTCAGACTGATTTATAAGAGATCTAGGTCATAGTTGCCTGGGCAGAGGTGAGAACAAAGCTGTTCTCCTACGGATCTGTCTTTTACAAGTGGGTTCTTCAGTGCCTAATAAGAGTGCAGCTCTTGTGAAAAACTACCTAGACATGGGACCCCCAGAATGGGTCTTGTCCCATACAGATTCTCGGGTGTCTGAGTTCAGGTCCTGCCTTTTTATGGGAATACTAGTAAGGTTTCTCTCCTCAGCTAGCCATCAATTTCTGTGAAACTTGTGCAAATTTGGTACCTTTGAATCCTCTTTTCTTCCGTCAAGACTGACAAACAGGTTTAAAAAGTTTAAGGAAGAAGAAAATAATGACTGGCAGACAGGCACAGGTAGAGCATCGTCACATAAACTGAAAATACAGTTCTGTTTCTGACCACCTATGGCCATTCAAGAGGGCCATGATGCTCCTTGGAATGTGTGTATAAGATGTCAGGATGTTTCACTTTACTCATCCTAATTTTCCTCCTGTGTTAAGGGAGAGGGTGAATGTTTTTTGCTTCTTCTGTAAGTAAGACTCTTGGTTAGCACTGGTAATATCCCACCATACGGGAACACCAAGTTGCTGGTGAGCTTGGTCTTTGACTGCAAAGCTGTTTGTTCCCACCTCTTCCAACGTGGATTTACAACCCACTATTTGTAAACTCCTGCAAAGTCCTTTTGGATACTTTCTTACAGCTACAGAGTGAATAAAGGAGATTTCCTAGTGCAGACAGCTGGGAAATAAGAAGGTTAGAGCCAAGCTGGCCTGCTCCCTCCAGACACGTTGGTGTGATAATGGGGAGCAGGGCAGCGGATGACTAACCCAGCGCAGTGCCAGAAAGCCAGCCTGATGGCCACCACTCCTACCAGGGGTCTGGTGCTGGCGTCTCATGGTGACATCATGGCGCCAAGAGCCTGGGCCAGGGGCACTCACGGAGCCAAAGTCAATATTTAAGCAAAGGCTGATGAGCACAGACTGCCTTTCTAACATCATGGGTTTCTCAGAGGTCTAAGTGCTAAGAACTTGAGCCTTTTTCATTTCTACCATAACAGCAAAGTCAGCTGCTCAGATGACCTCCTTCTTCCCTCCTTTTTTTCCCCCATCCCTCCTCTTCCAATTTCCCCCCCACCCCCCCGGGTCCCAAATCACCACTATTAGTCACTTACAAGGACTAAAAATAAAGGGGAGAGATGGGAACAAGTATTCTGCTGCTCACAACCAGATGGTCTGGGCTGGAGCACAAGGTAAGCTGTGGGCTTCGTGTCCTCAGTCCTGGCAAAGACAGTGCAGAGAGGCTGTGCCAGTCACGTTGCCAGAGGAGAGGGTGGTGGTAAGGCATTGCTGGATTTCAGGATAGCTCGGGAGCCTGCCTGCTCTTTCCCAAGGTTTCTCTTCCTTTTGGCTCCCCAACCAGGTTGCGATACTTGAGAACAAGAGCAGGTCTGGCTTCTGCTTCCCAGTCAGCTGAAACGCCACAGGATGTGGCTTCTCTGTTTTTCCTCCCCACTCCTCCGGGGACAAGACCTTCATATTCCAAATACAGCCACTTCAGAGAGGAGCACGGGCAAACTTCCCCACAGCCGCCTCCCCGGGCTGGGCGACCTGCGTGTCTCCCTGTGACCGAGCAGCAGCAGCGCATCACGTCCTTTCCACAGCTTCTTGCTGAAGTTAACTGCCATGGATTTAGCTATCACTTGCCTTCTTCTAATTTCACATTACTCACGGACTAAGATATACCTTTTAGTTCAAAAGCGAGGAGTCCTGATATTTTTATACTAGATAGACTCATGGTCATATTTCAGCCTGCAGTTTTTTAGAGGCCTGGAAATAAACACTTGGTTTTTCTCAGAGCCAAGCTGCTTAATAACCTGTTACAGCCTACGCCTGCTAATGCCCTTAGACACAGAGCTATTGGCCCTGTATAGATGATTTATTTTCCCTTGGTTTGCCTTCTTGAGGTTGATTTTTTTTTTTTCAGTCTTGGCAGATAAGTGCCAGCTCTTTGTTTGCAAGTAGCCACTTTAAACTTTCCGCTTTGGCTTGTTATTGCCCAATTGCTAAGAATCCTTAGTTCCTGTTATGTTTTCCCTTTACTTTCCATTTGGTTTTGGGTAGTTCCTGAGTTAGGGTGTCTTTTCACAATAATAACAGACGTCTGCACAACTTCTCTTATGCCACAGACTGTATAGAGCAGACCAGTATTGCCCGCTGTGCCCATTCACACGAGCTGGCAGTGCATCCTAGAAGTCCTTTAGTGCATAAAAGAAGATATAGACAGCGATTTTAACGTGAAGAAGCTTTTGCCTGCCTCGCTGATGGACTGACAGAACTAGCATGTAGCCTGGTGGATTTGAAAGCATTTCAGAGGAAAGCAAGATTAATTCCCACCCTATTATAGGTGGGAAAACCAAAGCACATGGAAAAGTTATTCAGGAGATCAGCTGCTGAACTGAGAATAGAACCAGAATACAGGTCTCCAGCCTCTCGGACTACATCATTAGGTGATGCTGCCTCTATTTTCATTCCCTGCCTACCCAAAGGTGCCTGCTGGTGTCATCTGTCCCGTTACACGGATGTTCTGTGGGCTATTGGGACCTCCCTGGCGTTCCCCAGAAGAGCCCTCCAGCAAGGTGCACCAGGAGGTCTCACTGGTTTAGGCATTGGCCCAAACTGGCCTCCTGGCCAAGCTGGGTACAAATCCACAACAAGATGTGCGTGTGGTTCTGGAGACTGCCCTGCTGAGGCCGTGCTGGCTGCAGGGGTCTGAGGGCAGCTGCAGAGCACGGGGAGACCTCACCTACAGCCAGCGAGCAGCTCTGGGAGGTGGGAAGCCCAAAATCAGCGGGGAAGAGTGTCTGCTGTGTCTGGGTGGCCACCCTGTCATCTCATGGATACACGGAGGGACAGCAGCCCTTGGGAGCATGACAGAGCCCTGTGTCTAACCCTGTGGCTTCTCCCTCCACTCTGTGGAGAGGGTTTATGCACAAGGAATGCCAAAAAGCTTTGCCTTGTCTAGGTTATTGTTTTCACGGCAGCCAATATTGACATCTGTTTTTTTTCTAGGGTTTACGTAGCAAATGGAGAGGAAAATCCCAAACTGTAGAAAGGATTGGAATGTGTGTGCAAGGTTGTAGTAGTGACAGTGGGTCAGGGCAACATGGTAATGTAAGTGGAAACCTTTCTGAAGGGCACAGGCTGTGTAGGAACTCCTCAGATGGGAGAGCTTGATGAATCGTTCGAGAGGTTGCATGAAAAGGCATGGGGCTACTTGCAGGGGTAGGAGATCCATCACAGAAAAAGAAGAAATGCTGGGGAGATGCGGGGCGTGGGGAATCCTAGGTCAGGCGGTGCAGATCTTGCTCTCTCAGAGTCCTGGGCCCATCAGGTGAGAGGAGTCTCGGGAACTGGAAGGGGGAAAAGCGGTACCAGGTCACTTCTGGCAAGTCCCAAGTCACTTGGGAGATGAGAAGGGAGGAGCTCTGGTCCTGGGTGCTGGAGCGTGGCCACTCCGGAGCGCTTACAAGAAAGATGCGTTGGTCTTCCAGATCATTCACAGAGGTGGAGGAAAGAAATTACAGGAAGGAAAGGTTGGGGAGCCTTGTTTTTTCTCACCACTCTTTCTCTTGAATCTCCACTAAATGAAAGAGAGAGTTTCTGAAATGACAGAAAACTCTTGTTCTTACAGGACTTTTTGAGTGACTGTATTAGTTGTTGCTCTTGACCTCTTTAAAAATATTGGGTTTGGTTTTTTTAAGTGATGTCTGATATTACAAAAGTCAGGTGGTTTGACAGCCTTATCTTCTATTTTTTTTTTTTAAACTTGGTAAATATTTGAATATTTTCAACTTGGGCAAGCGAGATAAACTGGTCAGTTTGTACTTCTGTTCACTAGCACTGGTTTAGCTCTCTATACTGCTGGACATCCTAGAAAACTAAGGTAATACTTCTGTAAAAAAGTGTTAAGGTAAACAAGGGAGAAAAGGGACCTCAAGGGTCAGCTGCCCCCCGCCCCAGCCTCAGCACTGAACTGACTGTCTACAATAAATCTGAGAGGTGTTTGTCTGATCTGACCTCCTGAAACCTCTGGCAGGGCCGATTCCTCAATCTCCTTCACTATCCATTCCAACTATCTGTACCACCGTCATGTTTTTCCTCGTGTAGGTCCAGTAGCCTGGACCCCCGTCGTCCTGTGAGCTGCTCCCCGTACTCCTTGTGCTGTTCACCCAGGGCATGGAAGGTAGGTTATCCCTTTTCTCTTTGCAGAAGCTAATGCTGTTCTCACATCTCCTCTCAGTCCTCCTTCCTTTAGACTGCCAATCCAGATGAACATTGCAGCTACTGATGCAGCTTTATGAACAATATCACAGTTATTCTGTGATGTTTTTCATCCAGACCATATTTTCCCTAGTTTCTTTTTGCCAAGGTCACATGAACCAGTGTTAAAGCCCTTGGCAGAGTCAGCCTATGTGGTTCCTTGTGCTTGCTTTGTCTTTCTACAAGGTCTTTGTCATAAAAAGAAATTTAAACGTGCTTCATTGGATCTGTTTGTGACAGACGTGGGTTGGATGTTACCTACCTCCTGCTTACCCAGTAGGTTTGTTACTTCTGATTTTTCTTGGAATTGAAGTTAAATGAAGCAAGTCGTAATTCTGACTCCTCCTTTTCCCCTTTTCAAAGGTAGATGCTGTCCTTACAGCTCTTCTGGAAACAAGCTAGTCCTGCACAAGCTGTCAGGTACCGCTGCTGGTGGCCCTGAGGGTTCTTCTAAATTTCCCTGGATTCATTTCATCCAACTAAAACCTATCTAGATTATCTATTCTTTTCTTTATGAATCCTAGCCTGAGGTCATCCCTGATACTGCTGATGTTAATTCTGATGACTGCCTGATCTGCAGTAATTTTTTAATAGATGCTGAAGCAAAAAATTCATTAAACACCGCCTGCTTGCTGATGTCTAATAAGAGCCTTCGCTGCCTCTTAATAGATCTGTTCCTCACTTGTTTTCCTTTTAGTAATATTGTACCAATGCAAGCTTTGTCATCTTTTTTCTCTGTGCTAGTTGTATTTTACTTTTTGCATTGGCCTCTCTGATTTTTATCTCTGTATACTTGTACTATCGTTGCTTGTAATTTTTATCTCTTTTCCTGCACCCTCAGTGCCTCTTCTCTGCGGGGGAGGTTGCTGAAGAACCTCATGACTTAGTGTCTCCCTGCCACTTCTGCACTAGCACAGTCTGTCTGCTAGGTATGCTTTGTTTAGAGGCTGGAGGCTTCTTCTACGATCGTCTTTCCCATAGCATCTGAATTCTGTTCATTTAATGCCACGCTCTTTACAGCAGCTTCTTTTGCTGTTCTCACTTTTTCCTTTCCTGAGACTCTGAGACTTTATCGTTCGCTCTTTCTCAACCAGCTTCCTTTCCTGCTTTGCTGTTTCCCTGCATTTCGATGCTGTCAGCATCAAATAGGGATGACTTCACTCCCCTATGTGTTTTCTCAGAATTTTGCATCTGCAGCATTTCTCCTTGCACATGGGTGAGCAACCTGTGCTTGTGGCATTCCTGTCCCTGTGGCCCCTTACTTGCCCTGGCAATTACAGGTAACCGTTGTTGTGTTTCAGTCTGGCTAAAGATTTGTAATTTGGTTTCTAAACTGTTTGCTTATGGTTTGAATTTACCTCAGCCATCTCTGCCCTCTCTGTCAGATCTTATTCCAACTTACCCACCACGCTGAGGAGTTTAAATGCTTGTTTTACAAAATCCCTCAGGGAAGAGAGCAGCAAAGAAAACTGAGAAATGCCAGATGTGTGTGTCGCACAGGGCTGTGGCAGTCGGTGTACCAAAGCTACCTTCAAGGCTGGCCCGTTTCAGAAGCGAAGGCAGTCAGCTGAAGATAGAGCTGATAGAAGTTTCTTGTAAAGATCCCATTTTCCTCGGGAGTGAAGAGGACCAAGACCTTAACTTAGACACATCCTCCTCTTCGGAGAGCACTCTGCTGAGATGGCTGAAAGAATTGTTCTGATCTCATAGAAGTCCAAGAAGCAATGAAACCTTAACCCTTCCGTTTCCTAAGCAGGACACCACGTGTTCTCTATTTTAATTGGATTGATGCCATGCTGATACTTCATTAGTACAACTATGAGCCTTGCGTCAATTCTTGTGCATAAGTTCTGAACGGCGCTTCGGCATCATGTCCCTGTGCCTGTGTGTGTCTGCTGTATCATTCTGTCAAAATTCATGTCTATTTTGTATTTGTTGTGCAAATATTGTGTGTTTGATGCATATGCTTAGTATTGGAGAAAGATGGGTGAAGGGAAAGTTTCTGGCTGACATACCTATAGAAGCCCTTCTTATTATTCTTTGCACCCTTTGCCAAATTCAGCTCTAGCTGTGCCTTCCTGACCCCATCCCTACACAGCCGAGCAACTTCCCTGTACTCTTCCCAGGATACCTGTCCCTGCTTCCCCTGCCTGTTGCTTTTCCTCCTTGCCCTTTAGTTTAACCAGCAGGTCTTGACTCATCCATGGTGGTCTCTTGCTGTCTTCTCCTGATTTGTTACACGTGGGGACTGAGAGCTCTTGTGCTCTATTGAAAGCATCCTTCAAGATCTGCCAGCTCTGCTCTGCTCCCTTGGCCCTGAGGGCAGGTTCCCAGGGGGTCCTATTGACCAACTCCTTGAAGAGCTGGAAGTTTGCTTTCCTAAAATACGGACTTCTGACTTGACTCTTCACTTGATCCATGTCCCTCAGGACTGCGAGTTCCACCAGTGCATGACCAAGGCAGCCCAGGCTGCCTCCAGTCTTGCTGTCACTGGTTAGCTCGCTTGTGTTGGTGAGGAACAGGTCCATCTCCCCTGCTAGGGCTGGCTATTACCTGGTTTAAGAAGTTATCCTCAGTGCACTCTGGGTCTCCTGGGTTGCCTGGAGCTCACCGTGCTACTTGTCCAGAGGGTTTCAGGTTGGTTGAACTCTCCAGCAGGATGAGAGCCCTGACCAAGACTTTCAGCTTCTCTTCTGGACACTAGAGGCTTGTAAGATGCAAACTGTGGGAAGAACTGAACAGATGCTACGAGTGGAAAACCCAGCCCAAAAACCAGTTTGTGGGAATTAATGGTTAGAGGGCAGAGAAGGTCACAGAAGTGGTAGTGGTGTGTTTGCTGTGTGGGTACGGTCCAACCTGATCAGTTCCCCCGTGCTGTTTGCAGCATAAATTCAACAACCATCTGCTGGCACAGGGGAGATTGACACTCAAATTGACTCACAAGTGAGAACAGGTTTTGTAGTTCTGTATGACCAAAAGTTTGTTCATTTTATAATTAATCTGGGACTCCCTGCAAGAGAAAATTTACGCTTGTTAAATAGTGTTGACAGACCAACAGGATGCCAGGCTTTGCCTTCACTAGACTTCTAACTTATTGTGAATTACGGCTCTGCCAGGAATAGCTGTGGTCCTTATTACAGCTAGCTAGGGCCCGTGGCGGCGAGTTCCTTAGCCCTGACTGAAACATTTCTGATTTTGCTCAGAGAGCTATTGCTGCCAGGCCAATGTGCTTTTTCCAACAGGGATGAGAGAGAAGTTATTTAAATTATTATTTAATATTAATACGCATGCTGGATGGCTCATGGAGAAATGATGTGCTTTAGGGTAGCATCTTCACACGCCCCTGCGCTGCTCCAAGCATCTTGGCACTGCACAGGTGTCTGGGTACTGGTTAGAGCAAGAAAAGGTACTTTTGATTAGGAAGAATAAACACAGTGTTTATTTGTGTAACAGCCAAATCCTGCCTCACTTCACACCCCAGCCAGCCACGGTTGCTACACACAGGTAAGATACCAGTAAGCTGTTCTGAGGCGGTTGGCAGACCACGAAGCGTGCAGCCTTTGTGGTGGGATCACCCTTTCGGGGTGATTATTTAAATGATTTAAAAATTATTTAAAAGCACAATTGGTGAAAAGTAAATGAATGATGAAAAAAAAAACAAAAACCCAACCAAAAAAACCCAACCCCATTTTCCACAGTGAAAGGTGTGAAAAAAACCTGCTCTAAACGCAGAGGTGTTGGCGGGGCGCATGGAGCGGGGGTTGCCGGAGCGGTGCTCACCAATGCTGCCATCTACGGGTTGTTATTCCCAGTTCTGGACCTTCGGGCACACGTTGCACCGCCACAGGAATAACTTCATGTTTCCTACAGGCAGAATTTCAGTGACCCGACTCGCCACACAGCAGACTCAGTGTGGGCTGATTTATGTGATCTTATATATATTACGAAGTGCCAACCAGATACTGCTGGAGAGAACGTTAAGTTGTGATGAATCTGTGTGTGTAGTGATGTCCAGTAATGTGTAAATGGGGAGGAAACTTTTATCAGAAGGTTTCCACCCCCTGCCTCCCCGAGTTAATGCTTGGCTGTGACTTTCCCTCCTTTCCTCTTTTTCCTCCCACAACTTCCTTCTACTTTCCTCGGCAGCCAAGAGGAGCACGCGCTAAGGTCCCGGCAAGAACCACCCCCGGCGCCGTCAGCAGGCGGGTGGCAGGCAGAGTTCATGTAACAGATTGCGTTCAGGGTCGGTTTCGACGGCCACCGGTTTAATATTTAAGCAGCCACGGCGTGAGCCGTATCACGGGGCCCTTCCCACTGCGCACAGGAGAGATGCCCATCTTGCCCCGACACGGCAAGTCTTGTCGGGCATCCGAACCACCCCCAAAACTTAGTCAGGTGGCAACTAGTCATGCATGTCTTCACGCCTGCTTATGACGTTCTTGACCTTGAGCAGCTTTCCAAGGTAGACGAAGCTTCTGTTTTAATGCTGGAAATCAAGCTCGGTCACCTGCCCTGTGACCCGGCGAAGGGAGCGCCTCACCACCGAGTTGGTCTGGTACCAGTTCTGCGCCTGCCAGTCCTACAGGGCTTGACCTGGCGATGAGTTTAATGGTGGAAGTGAGCTCTGAATGTGATAGACATGTACCGGTGGTAACAGATCACGGTGTTTTGCAGTGTTTCCTCCACAAACGCAAGCGCTGACCGAAAGGGTGATCCCACCACAAAGGCTGCACGCTTCGTGGTCTGCCAACCGCCTCGGAACAGCTTACTGGTATCTTACCTGTGTGTAGCAGCCGCGGCTGGCTGGGGTGTGAAGTGAGGCAGGATTTGGCTGTTACACAAATAAACACCATGTTTATTCTTCCTTCAAAAGTGCCTTTTCTTGTTCTAACCAGTACCCAGACACCTGTGCAGTGCCAAGATGCTTGGAGCAGCGCAGGGGCGTGTGAAGATGCTACCCTAAAGCACATCATCTCTGCATGAGCCATCCAGCATCCATCCTTGCATCCTCGCTGTCTCAAGGGCAGATCTGTCTGATCAATACTGCTCTCGGAGAAGGCTTCTCCTCCTTACCCTTTTTCCTATCTCATTTAGGTCCCTGCAAACTGTGGAGGAAGGGGAGTGCCTTGCTTTACAAACAGGCCTGCTTTATTGGTTGTGCAGATGTAATTTAGGCTACGCAACAACAGTCTGGGGAAAGGAGGAGGGGGCAGAATATATTTTCTGGAGTTTGACTTTTTATTTTGATTTATTGATAAGAAAATTATTTCATGACATCCTTCTGTCTAAACTGGAGAGATATGGATTTGATGGGTGGACTGTTTGGTGGATAAGGAATGGGCTGGATGATCACATCCAGAAAGTAGTGGTGACAGCTCAATGTCCAGATGGAGATCAGTGACCAGTGGTGTCCCTCAGGGGTCCATGCTGGGACCAGTACAGTGACACGGACAGCGGGACCGAGCGCGCCCCCAGCAAGTTTGCAGGTGACACCAAGCTGAGTGGCGCAGTGACGA